>JAINUV010000425.1:0-82822 GCA_020205505.1 Panax japonicus
CAAACCTAACAGATGATACTGTGATAATAGTTAAATCAAATAACGTGAGATACTATGTAGTAATTACTGTAACAATAATTGAGTAAACTGAGTGGCTTCTTACGTAAGCATCAATAATCAATATCGTGTGCTACTATACAACCACGCGTATTACTGTATTTTTATCACCGAGTATTTCAACAGTTTAACGGTAAAACTTTCGCCGTTATTTTTATAAAAGATATTTTTTTTCATTTTCTAATTTCGACAGTTACTCCGTTGTGGGGTCCACCAATGATGGTGTCGTTGTACGGATATTTTCTGACAAAAAGAATATTCCTCGACCAAATGAATATTTTCCGACACAACAATTATTTTATATCAACTTGCTTACTTTGAAAAAAATTCACATATCACCCTTAATTTTAACATTTTATCAATTTAACCGTTTATTAAATAGAATAATAATTATAAGAAAATTGGATACTTTTATTTTATATAATTCAGGATCTTACAAGTATCATGTTGACTATTTGAACGTTTATAAATTTTGGATAAATTTAAAGTCTTTAATATTTATCATTGATCTAGTTTGATTGAATTTTTATATCATTGTCATCATCCTCATACTTATATTGTGATGAAATTCATCTTTGGCCCGTAGTGCATAGATGGACTGTTGATTGGTATGATTATGACAAGAAATTATTCGGTATAATCATGACCTGTAATGTTACAAGTGATGTGAATTATTTATTGAGTTGAGTCTCAGCGATAATTATTGGTATGATCATGACCATGTGTTCTCTTCGGCCAAGGGTGCAAAGATGAATTGTTGTTTGGCATGTTCATGATCATTGGTGAAAACACGAATATCCTTGGCCCATAGTGCATGGATAATTAGTGATTGTGATACTAATGAATATCCTTGGCTCGTAGTGCATGAATAATTCAGTGAGGTGAATTATTTATTAAGGTGAGTCTCAGCGATAAAATTGATGATAAACTTTTAAATCATAAAAGATAGTAGATATCATGCTTTACTTGACTCTTCTAATGGATTGTTATTTTCGCTGCAGTTGTTGATCTAACACTTGTTTTCTATTATATTCTATCAGTTGTTATACTGTTGAAGGCTAACGATAATTTATTTTGTATTATCTTAGTCATAATATTTCTTACTGGGCTAGTTTAGCTCACCCTTTTGTTTTACTGTTCTCTTCAAAAAATGAGAATATACCTGAGACTAGTCAGGGAATGGAGTGACGGTCCAAATGGTTGCTTTAGTAGTCATCACTATTCTGTGAAATAGTGTGATAACAATTGTAATGAGGATTGAATTTGAGTTTAGATATTGTCTAGAAGATAATATTTGTATTAAAACTCACAACTTATGTTTTGTCGTATTTTACACGACAGTTGTATAATTAAATTTGTATTTGAATTCTGTACCATGTATTTAACGACTCAAAATGAGTGATGTATACCTATTTTAGGGGCATCACAATAAACATGCATGTCCAAAAAAATAAAACAATAACCGTGAGATTACATGCATAAGAGTAAATTAAGAAACATAATTTCTTTAATAAAGAGAGCAATACAAATACAAGTCTAAATTAAAAAATTAATTCATCAAGAATTACTACACAAATTTATATTTATTACATTAAGTATCCCAATAACCTTTTTTTGGTGAATGATTGCTTTCTAAAAATTTAATTATACTATTTTGCCAACTCAACATAACAGAAAATTACAAAGAGCAAGATTAGCAGAATGTGGCGAACATCACTTTCAAACTAATAATCACCATTATCATCATGTATATCACTAGTTAAAATGAACCTTAGATTTCTTTAGAGATACTTCAATTATTTGCTCTTTTCATACTTCATTATGCTTCAAATTCTGTCTTCGATCTCTTCAACGCCAACGAAACTATCTATTTATTAGATTAATTGCTTAGGGCTTGAACTTCTTTATTTCCAAATAAATTTGTAATCCAATAGTGTAACAGGTAGCCTATCCGCAGGATAGTTATTAGGAAGATAAACAATAATCATGTGGAGCTTGGGCTCACAAAGAAAATGACAAAAGCCCTACTTTCATTACCATGACATCCATAGGATAATTATGTGGAAGCTATCACGTCTGCATAATAATTATGCGGTAGCTGTAAGACCCCAACTTTTATGAATAAAGATTAATTTTTCTTTAAATATTATTTTTGAATATTATAGTGTGGATTTGATATAATGTTATAGTTGTGGATAATATTTATAAATTTTGTAAAGTAAGCAAGTTATCATAAAATGTTTGATTGGTTGGGGAATATTCGTTTTATTAGAAAATATTCGTACAACGGCACAATAATTGGTGGACCCCACAACGAAATTACTGTCGGAGTTAGAAAATGACAGAAATATCTTTTTATAAAAATAACGGCAAAAATTTTACCGTTAACTGTTGAAATACTCGGTGATAAAAGTACAGTAATATGTGTGGTTGCATAATAGCACACGGTATTGTACAGTATCTTTGATTATTGATGCTTACGTGAGAAGTCACTCAGTTTTATTCAATAATTGTCACAGTAATTGTTGCACAGTTTCTTATATTATTGATTTAATTATTGTCACAGTATCATCTGCACAATCTTTTATATTATTAAATTAATAATTGACGCGATACAATTATTCATATTATTAGTTAGCATTATTGACAATGTCTAGAAAATTCTGTCGAGTAAAGGGGTTTGGTCATCTAATTGTGCGCCAATAAGGATAAATTTTTATCGAAAAACCCCTTTTTTTCCTGGGAATGATCTGGTTGTTGATATTGTGAGCTTATATAATATTAATTATTATGTGGTGAATATTGGTTCAATTTTGATTTAAATGAAGAAATTTTTTGCAAGAAATAATTGTTAAAAGTTTGGCATATTTTCTGTGGAATTATAATTATTTCTCCATTAAAATATTTATTTAAATATATTATTATAATATATTATAATTATTTAAATAATATTATATATATATATATATATATATATATATATATATATATATATATATATATATATATATATATACATGTGATAAAAGGGACGAAAGTATTATTTGAATGCCTTATATTTTTCTAAGAGTAGTTGGTGATGGATGCTTCTCCTGCAAATCATTTCTTGTTTTAAAATTGTGTGGGTCTTAAGAAGTTGATGGTTAGGCAAGAATGGTGCAAGAAATGGTTGGCAGAAGAAGAAAAGCAAAAGGTTAGACAGGTTAGGTTTGAAGAAAAAAAAGAATGTTAGGCAGAATGCCTTGTTTTTTTTCCTCCGTTGCTATAAATAGGGGGTAACCCCTCCTTCCTAAAACACACCATTTCAATATCATCCATCTTGAGTCGCCAGATACATGGTACAGAACTCAACTACAAACTTAATTATACAACTGTCGTGCAAAATGCGACAAAACATAGCTGAGAGTTTAAACACGAATATTGCCTTCTAGACAATATCCACACTCAATAGAGTCCTCATTACAATTATTATCACACTAATTTATAAAAATAGTGAGGACTACTATAGCCACCATCTCGGACCATCACTCCATTTCCCGACTCGTTCCAGCTATATTCTCATTTCCTGAAGAGAATAGTGAAAGAAAAGGGTGAGCTCAACTAGCCCAGGAAGAAATATTATGACTAAGATAATGCAGAATAAATTATCCTTAGCCTTCAACAGTATAACAACTGATAGAATACAATAGACAATAAGTTTTAGATCAACAATTACAGCGGAAATAAGCAATCCATTAGAAGAGTCAAGTAGAGCATAAATTCTACTATCTTCTATGATTTAAAAAGTTTTTCATCAACTTTATCGCTGAGACTCAGCTTAATAAATAAAATCGAATCATCTCTGCACCACGACCAAGGATATTCATATAATCATCAATGGTCATGATTATACCTAATAATCCCTGGTTATAATCATACCAACATTTGTCCATCAATGAACTACAGGCCAATGAGGAATTTTACCACATCATTCGTTACATTACGATCATGATTATACAGAATAATCCCTGGTCAAAATCATACCAAGTTCATCTATGCATGTAAGCCAAAGATGACTTTCATCACATTATAAGCATGAGGATGATGACAATGACATAATAATTCAATAAAACAAGTTAAAGGATAAATTTTAAAGATTTATAATTTAATTTATTTAGAAATTAACAACGTCCAAATTGTCAACATAATATTGTTTTGTGGAGTAAAATTCAAGAATAATATTCATGTACCAAAAATAATTTGGACAGAAAAGAGATATATTTTTCGGCTGAATAGTACCCCGTGAATAGTACCCCAACACGAAAAGTATCCCGAATACTTGAGTGAATGATACTAGAGTGAATAGTAATCGGGTGAATAGTAACCTGTGAATAGTAACTCGTGAATAGTACTCCAGTACGAAAAGTACTCCGAATACCCGAGTGAATAATACTAGAGTGAATAGTAACTGGGTGAATAGTAACCCTTGAATAGTAACTCGTAATAAAAATACCAAAGAAACGATATTTCATGACGAGTACAAAAGAAATGATATCCCAGATGAGTATAATAGAATATATGAAACTATAAATGGATTTTCACCCGCCATGCGGTAATCCACATAGACAGATCATTTCCACAATTTAATAAAGAATGAATACAAAGGATCCTTCACCATGTATGTGGTAATCCACATAGACAGGTTATTCCAACAGAATAATAAAGAATGGAATAACAGAAGAATTCACCATACATGTGATAGACCGCACAGACAGGTTATTCCCAACAGAATAATAAAGAATAGAACTAGGTCATGCGTAATCCGCACAGACAGGATATTCCAACAGAATAATAAAGAACAGAACTAGGTCATGCGCAATCCGCACAGATAGGATATTCCAACAGAATAATAAAAAATAGAATAACAACAGAATTCACCAGGTATGCGATAGACCGCATAGACAGGTTATTCCAACAGAATAATAAAGAATGGAATAACAGAAGAATTTCACTATGTATGAGGTACTTCTCATAGACAAGTTATTCTAACATAATAATAAAGAATGGAATAACAACCCTTACGAGTATTGAAAGAAAATAACTCTCTTCATGAATACGAAAGAATAATACCCCTTACCTCAAAAGAAGATTGGATACTGGAATAGTGAGGTAGCAGACTTCTCTTCTTCTTTCTCTCTATAATAATTGCTCTATAACTTTAGTGAATTGGTGAAAAATAATGAAGGAATGAGCTTCTATTTATAGGAAAATATAATTTCGATAATTGCACGTTTTGGGACTCAAAATATTACAGTATAATACCTTCCTCTTTTCCTTCATTTTTAATTTAGTCATGCAAGTATTATCAAACTTGCTCCATCTCTCCTAATAGTAAATCATGTGAATCAATAGTAAATCATGTGAATCAATAGTTCTAGACATGTGAAAAATACAAATTACAGTATAGTACCTCCATCTATACCTCCATTGTTAACTTAGTTATGCAAGTATTATCAATCTTGCACCAAATCCCCTAATAGTAAATGAATGTGAATCAATAGTACACACATGTGAATAAATAGTTATACTCATGTGAATCAATAGCAATTAATAGCTCAGTTATCCGGTTAATTACCTAATTAGTCATAATAACCTCCAGACATCAATTATTATCGAAATAAATGTCGATTTTCACTAACACTAATAATTTCAACACAATGGAACTATCAATTTCATCTTTAATAAACATGAACTTATTCATCATTAATATTATAACTCATAATATTTAACAATCAAGTCATTCCCAGGAAAGAGGGGGCTTTCCGATAAGAATTTCTCCTTATTGGCGCGCAATTAGGTGACTAAACATCTTCTTGACAGAACTTCTAGACATTATCAATATTGCAAACAATAATATGAATAACTTTGTCGTCTCAATTATTGATTTAATAATATAACATATTATACAGATGATACTGTGACAATAATTGAATCAATAATATGAGAGATATGATGCAACAATTACTGTAGCAATAATTGAGTATAACTGAGTGACTTTTTACGTAATCATCAATAATCAATACTGTGTGCTACTATGTAACCACGCGTATTACTGTACTTTTACTACCGGGTAGTTCAACAGTTTTAACGGTAACACTTTCGCCGTTATTTTTATAAAAAGATGATTGTGTCATTTTTTAACTACGACAATACTTCTGTTGTGGGGTCCACCAATGATTGTGCCGTCGTACGGATATTCCCCGACAAAAAGAATATTCCCCGACCAAACGAATATTTTATAACTACTTGCATACTTTGAAAATTTTTCATATATCACCATTAACTTTAACCTTTTATCAATTTAACCATTTACTAAATAGAATAATTATAAGAAAATTGAATACTTTCATTTCATAAAATTCGGGGTCTCACAATTTCTATTAGTTATTGCAAAACACAATTCACATAACACATATTGTTATACTTTTTCTGTAGTATACTAGACCTGGTGACTAAGCACACCCTATACGCGATTTGTTTGATGCATCTCCCGAGAGGGTGCATGCGGTTCAGTCAGTATACGCAGTACGATGCCACTTTTATGCAGACCGTCTTGCAGGAGTTCCACGTAAGTTAAGCATATTATCACTACATAGTTGTATTGGGATGACGAAATCAATTGTTCTTAATTTTAAATAATCTTTTGTTATAGGTTTATTATCGATTTGACCCGAGCTTCTCTCAGTCAGCTGGCGATGATGTGATTGAGCATCACGTCGCTGCGAATTACTTTATATGGATGTATGAGATGCGAAAGAAGGCAGCCCGGGCAGTTGTGGAGCAGCTCGGGATTACCATTAGAGATCATCAGCCCCACATAGTCTCCGATTTAGCCTGGGAGGCTGATGACTTCAAGAAAAAGTTTGAGCAGGCGAAGAAGAACAGTGGTCAGCTCCGGATAGTACACACCACTGGTTCTCAGTTGTTCGAGAAGGCGAAGATGGTAAGTGCATTGTATTTAGTTATTTATATGACAAGTTCTCACACAAGTACTTAAGACATGTTTTATGAATGTTTGTATTAGGCATTGGGGAGGACCTTGGGCCCAGATCCTACCATTCTAGAGTTTTGAGATCGAGCCCACACGCCTAAGGACGAGCGTGCTTTGTCTCAGGCAGCTTTAGCTATATGGGTAAAACTCATATTACTATTTAGCTTTTAATAATATTCAATCGTAAATAAAATGATATAATTAACATACGTATACGGAATACATTACAGGACCGATTTCAGAGACTTCGGGACGAGTGTATAGCTGAGCTGGAGACTATTAGGAGGGGTTCTAAGCTGTTAGATTCCGCCACCCCTCTTCCTGATATTGTATTAGATCAGGATGAGGAGCTGAGACTATGGGTCGCGTCTCATGATCCCCCTAATAGTAGTACATGCATATATCGAGTGTTTGGTCTGCCGAGGATACCCGCATATACACTTCCTGGAGGTAATATTTTTTTATGTTTCACGAAATTATCCGAATTTATCACATTATATAAATTATTATTAGTAATCAAATTTGAATCTCTTTATAGGCTCCATCCAGCGCCAGCGTTCGAGAGCACATGTCGGACCATCTCATACGGGCGCTGGCTTGGATGACGATATCTTCCGACAGCTGATAGGGGCCGTGTCGGATAGGTTCCATACCGATCTGGTCTTTCATTCGGCGTCAGCAGTTGCCTTCCAGTTCTCTTCTTCACTAGATTGCTCAGGATATTATAGTAGGGGCCTCTGTAGAGAGTACAGGATTACCACGGGAGCAATTCGACGCTTGGAGCGTCGAGATGCTCCGGATGGTGATTACCCTCTTGGAGGAGGCTTTTCGTCCGCCCCCACCTACTCAGGTATTCTTATTGTTTATGTTTTTCAATTAAGGCTAGTTTGTTAATTCTCACACATATATATATATATATATATATATATATTTATATTTTTGATTCTATCAACAGGGTGGTGATGACGAGCAAGCTGGCGATGATGACCAGGAGCACGAGGCTGATTTCCATACACCAGAGCAGCGTCGTTCACCTCCGCCCGATGATGATACTTTTACTAGTTTATAGTTCATTTATATATATTCATGTTATTGTATATTCACCTCCACCATGCATGTGATAATCCGCCTAGACAGGTTATTCCAACAGAATAATAAAGAATGGAATAACAGAAGAATTCACCATGCATGTGGTAGTCCGCGTAGACAGGTTATTCCAACAGAATAATAAAGAATGGAATAACAACCCTTACGAGTATTGAAAGAAAATAACTCTCTTCATGAATACGAAAGAAATAATACCCCTTACCTTAGATGAAAAGTGGATACTGTAATAGTGAGGTAGCAGACTTCTCTTCTTCTTTCTCTCTATAATTTCTCTATAATAATTGCTCTTGTGAGACTTAGTGAATTAGTGAGAATGAAGGAAGAATAAGCTTCTATTTATAGGAAAATATAGTTTCAATAATTGCACATTTTGGGGCTCGAAATATTACAGTATAATACCTTCCTCTTTTTCTTCATTTTTAATTTAGTCCTGCAAGTATTATCAAACTTACACCATTTCCCCCAATAGTAAATCATGTGAATTAATAGTTCATTCATGTGACTCAATAGTTTTATACATGTGAAAAAAATAATTACAGTATAGTACCTTCATCTATACCTCCATTTTTAATTTAGTCATGCAAGTATTATCAATCTTGCACTAACTTCCCTAATAGTAAATCATGTGAATCAATAGTACACACATGTGAACACATAGTTATAAGCATGTGAATTAATAATATTTAATTACTCATTTATCCGGTTAATTACTCGATTGGTCAATATAACCTCCAGACATCAATTATTATCGAAATAAATGTCGATTTCCACTAACACTAATAATTCACATACAATGGAACTATCTATTTCATCTTTAATCAACACGAACTTATTCATCATTAATATTATAACTCACAATATTTAACAACCAGGTCGTTCCTAGGAAAGATGGGGCTTTTCGATAAGGATTTCTCCCTATTAGCACGCGATTAGATTATCTGACCTCTCATTGACAGAACTTTTAGACATTGTCAATATTGCATATAATAATATGAATAACTTTATCGTCTCAATTATTGATTTAATAATATAACATATTATACAAATGATAATGTGACAATAATTGAATCAATAATATGAGAGATATGATGCAGCAATTACTGTAGTAATAATTGAGTATAATTGAGTGACTTCTTATGTAAGCATCAATAATCAATACCGTGTGCTACTATGCAACCACGCGTATTACTGTACTTTTACTACTGGGTAGTTCAACAGTTTTAACGGTAACACTTTCACCGTTATTTTTATAAAATGATAATTCTGTCATTTTCTTACTACGAAGATACTTCCGTTGTGGGGTCCACCAATGATTGTGCCGTCGTACGAATATTTTTCGACAAAAAGAATATTTCCCGACCAAACAAATATTTCCCGACACAACGAATATTTTATAACAACTTGCTTACTTTGCAAAATTTTCAAATATCACCCTTAACTTTAAATTTTTATCAATTTAACTATTTACCAAAATAGAAAAATTGAATACTTTTATTTCTTAAAATTTGGGATCTCACAATAAAGATACTTTGAGTGTAGTTTTTCTGCAAGATTTTCTCAGAATAATATCTGATATTCCAGTCAAATCCAGTTTCTACTAAGGTAAAAGATATTATTTTATTTCAATACTCGTAAGAAATATTATTTTCTTTTATACTCCATAGTATGGAAGGGATATTATTTCATTTCATATTCCTAAATTTAAACTTACTATGGTAAGTATTGCTTCTATAATTCCTGAAATTTGTAGAATATCCTTGATATTTGCGCTTCATCTAGTATCTTTTCATGAAAATATTATTCTAAGCATTCTGGATAAGTTTTAACCTTTTCATGCTAGAGTACTATTCACGGGGTACTATTCCCGAAGTACTGTTCATGGGGTACTATTCATGACAAAAATTGATTTTTTTCGATCCAAATCATTTTTGATACAATATTATTCTTGAATTTTACTCCACAAAGCAGTATCTTGACAATTTGGACATTATTGAATTCTGGATAAATTAAATTATAAATCTTTAGAATTTATCCACTGTTTTCATTTAATTGAATTCTTATATCATTTTCATCATCCTCATTTTTATATTGTTATAAAAGTCATCTTTGGCCTGTAGTGCATAGATGGACTATGGATTGGTATGATTATGACCAGGGATCATTCGGTATAATCATAACCCATAATGTTACAAATGATGCGGTAAAAGTCCTCATTGGCCCGTAGTGCATTGATGGACAATTGTTGGCACGATCATGACCATTGGTGATAATAATGAATATCCTTGGCCCATAGTGCATGAATAATTCAGTGATGTGGATTATTTATTGAGCTGAGTCTTAGCGATAAAATTGATGATAAACTTTTAAATCATTGAAGATAGTAGATATCATGCTCTACTTGACTCTTCTAATGAATTATTTATTCCGCTGCAGTTAAAATTGTTGTCTATTATATTCTATCAATTTAACACTATTGAAGGCTAACGATAATTTATTCTGCATTATCTTAGTCATAATATTCTTTACTGGGCTAGTTGGGCTCACCCTTTGCTTTTATTGATCTCTTCAGGAAATGAGAATATAGCTGGGACTAGTCGGGGAACGGAGTGACGGTCCAGATGGTTGTGTTAGTAGTCCTCATTATTCTATGAAATAGTGTGATAATAATTGTAATAAGATTGAATTTGAGTTTGCATATTTTCTAGAAAATAATATTCGTGTTAAAACTCGCAGTATATGTTTTGTCGTATTTACACGATTGTTTTATTAATTAAGTTATATTTGAATTTTGTACCATATATTTGGCGACTCGGAATGGGTGATGTATACCTATTTTGGGGGCGTCACAGTAGCTTTACCGTCCACATGATTATTATGTGGTGTCTGCATTCCCCCTAGATCGCGACTATTCCATCTTCTTCAGATGTGCAAATTGCAAATCTTGAATAGTCTATCTATAAAAAATCATACAAGTCTCTGATAAGAATTCTTCTCTTTAACTCCATTCGGATTGGTCGTCTTTGATAATCTCACACATCTAAACGGATTTTTCCCTTCAACTTTTTCAAGGTCCATCAAAAAATTACAAGTACATTATAGTAACAAGTAAGTACTTGGGCTTTTTTGTCTTACATTGAATGCATTATATATGCATGTGTATATATATGTATGCATATATATATATACAGTCCGCTTTTACAGCGAATCGAAAGAAGCGAACTAAGAATGAACCGGCTATAACAATAGTTTTTTCCGTCGCTATAACATAGAAAGCCGATTTTTTATGCTATAACGACGAAAAAAATCGTCGCTATAGCCGGTTTATTTTTAGTTCGCTTCCTTCAATTCGCTGGAGAAAGCTGAGCTATATGTGTGTGTGTGTGTGTGAGTGAGTGTGTGTGTGTGTGTGTGTGTGTGTTTTAGTAGTTAGAGTTGGACCCAACTGTGGATCCATAGTTTTAAGATTTCATACTTTGATTTTAAATATTTTTAGGAATTAGAAAATATGTAGATTGTGGATATAATGTATATTGGTTTTGGATATATATGACAATAGAAGTTGTTAAATTATCATATGTATGAGAAATTTATTTTTTAGAATATGAATGTTATTGAAAATTTATTCAATGTTGATGTATATTATATTTTTCAATGTTAAAAAATTATAATTTTTTTTAGTAATTTATTGTGCTCAATGTTGGTGGTTGTTCGTAAAGTATGCTATTTAATTGTTTGATAAGGGTGGATAAATTAATAAGAGAGTAAATTGTATATTACACTCAGAAGTATAGACCATTTTACCATTCGTATCCTGATGTTTAAACGCTTTCATCCCACTACCACCAAACATCGTTAAGTAAGCATAATTGACCCTTTTGAAATTTTTTATCATTTAAATTGTGACACGTGGACATTTTTGGTGAAAAAATTGACCAAAAGGGTAATTTATGCTTACTTAACAGTACTTGGGGTAGCGGGATGAGAGCGTTTAAACATCGGGCGATGAATGGTAAAAGGGATGTATATTTTGGGGTTGAATATGCAATTAACATTTAATAATATTAGGGAATTTTGGGATTGGTTATATATGTGTTATTTTTTTGTAATTTATAATATTTTATTGGGTTAAATGCAAAGTCGACCATTGAACTTTTCTAATATTTGGGTATTAAGCCCCTTTCTTCCGGTCAACGCAAACTGAGCTCTTTTTATTTAAAAATTTGATCTTTGAACCCCCAGGCGCCACATATGCGTTGACCTACTGATGTGGCACACGTGGCGCCTACGTGACACACGTGGCAGGTCTGGTGTGGTATTTAATATTGTAATTTAACACGTGTATGGTGCTGACGTGGCGTCTTTTGAATTTTTTCCAAAAATTACCTTTGCACGAATTCGAACCTGCAACCCATTGTTTGAAACTTTGGTCATATGACCGCTAAAGCAACATGGGTCACCTGTTAATATCTTGCAAGGATTAATATTTATATCAAAACATGAGATTTTCCAAGATGCAAGCGTAGATGGTATATTATGAATTAGCCATTAGGAATCCTAAATAATTTTAAATCGGTTTGAATCTTTCTGTTTTAAATCGGTTAGATTTGGAAATTTCTGTTTTAAATCAGTTTGAATCTTGACAAAAGGATTAACCGATGTTGGTGCTGGAAGGCTTTGGGGAATGACATCAAGACAAGCCTGAGTGTGATTTTTTATGGTCTTCAGAAGTTCTGGTAGTGTGATATTAAGTCCTTTATCCCACCATTTGGTAAGAAATACCCTTTTAAGACACGAAATTTTATTCTGATAGTCACATTGGAAATCCCATTTCCAGATCCAAGGGATTCCAAAACGAATTATAAAATGGGTCAATAATTTAAGTATAGATAGATCTTTATTTACTGGTATATGGGCATAAGCAACCTGCCATTCTTTGAATGTTGTTTGAATTGATTCTGGTAAAGTTTCCATTGTAATACCAAATTTATCCCACCAAATGAAAAACCAGTTGGGAATTTCGTTTTTAAGAACATCAGGACATACGGATAAACCAGGTATGGTTATGGATGGGATTCTGGTAATAGAATACCTGCATAAAGGAATCAATATAATCCTAATATCTGTATCTGGTTTCTGTTGTATGACTAGATTCAACAGTCGGGTATTATGAGGATTAATACCCCAATTGGCAAGAGGCATATAATACAGTGTTTTGGATGTGATTTAGATACGTATAACAAAATAGGTATGTACAGTCTCTGCAGACTGTACATACATTTTTTGGTATAGGTATCCAAATTACGCTCAAAACATTATATTATGGAAAAATTTTAGTTCCATAAAATATTAAACTTTTTTTTAGTTGTTTTAAAAAAAACAAAAAAAAAGTCCCTCATTTTAAGAAAGTAAGGGATCCCTTACTTGATCATTTCTGTATATATATAAGCAGATAAACGCACCGGATGTAAAATCCAGGCTCATCAGATATGTCTGAAATCAATTATATATATAAGTATATATATGTGACGCCCCCAAAATAGGTATAATCACCCATTTTGAGTCGTCAATAACATGGTACAGAAACAACTACAACTTTATTAATACAACGTAAAATCTTTGAGTTTAAATACAAATATTGTCATCTAGACAATATCAATACCCAAATAAGTTTTTATTGCAATTATTGATACATTATTTTACAAAAATGGTGAGAACTACTAAAACAACTTCCTAGAACCTTCAATCCATACTCCGACTAGTACTCGCTACATTCTTGCCTCTTGAGAAGAAAAATGGAACAAAAAGGAAAAGGGTGAGCTCAACTAGCCCAATAAAGAATATTATGACTAAGATAATATAAAACAAATTATCGTTAGTCTTCAACAGGGAAAAATCTGAGAGAATATAATAAACAACAAGTTTTAGATCAATATTCGCAGCAAAAATAATAATTCATAGAAGAGTTACGTAGAGAATCAAATCTACTATTATCTATGAATTTAAAAGTTCATCGTCAATATTTTATCCCTATAACATCAATCAATATTCATCTTGAATCAAATTTTCATCTTTGCACTACATGCCAAAGATATTCATCAGTCGGTCATGTTCATCTCAACACTTGTACATCTTTGCACTACGAGCCAAAGATATTCATAATAAAATCAACCATCATTTCACTACAGGCCAAAGATATTCAGTAATACCATCATTTAGGACTGAGGATGATGGAAAATATTTTAAAGAAAACGAATCCTGTGAAACAAAAGAACAAATATTAAGGATTCATACTTTAAACAATCCGAGTTCAAAAATACTTCATAAATAATCACAGTGAAGTAAAATTCAAGAATGATCAAAACATGGATACAATCAAAGCTAGTATCCATAAACGATATTTTTGACAAAAAAATAAAAATTTAATTTTTCTGTGAATAGTGCTGTATTCGTGAATAGTACCGTATACGTGAATAGTGTCGTATACGTGAATAGTAACCCCGACACCAAAAGACAAGAATTTCATAAGAAAAATAATCCCAATATTTCGGCATAATGATATTGAAAGAAATAATATCATTAAAAAAATAAAATAATATCCCTTACCTTGAAAAGACAGTACTTCTAGTTGAAACACCGGATATAGGCTATGACTTGAACTTGCACCGTATAGCAACACTCAAAGTATCAAAATAGTCACAAGAATACACTCAATATATCTAGAGAGAAAGAGAGAGAAAACTTCAGTTTGTGGTGTGATTTTTAATTCTAACCTAAGCACCTTATTTATAGAAAAATGTTTAGAACACCAAAACAGAAAAATTAATAAAATAATAATATACTTTTCTTAATTTCCTTAGCACACCTCACCAACTGATTTCAACCATTAACATGTGCCACTCAAATGGAAAAAACATTTTTCTTAATAAAAATAATTAAAACTTCCAAAAATTAATTATTTCGGAACGTTGAAACTTCAATAATTCATGATAAATAGCCCTTTTATCAGAAAAATTCAAACCTCGTATCTTTTCCATAGGAAATTCCATTATCTACAATTTTGCAGAAGAAAATTTTTCCAAATTCCAAACAAAAATTGGCCGAAATCTACAAACGGACGATTTTACAAGCTATAATCAAATTTCAGTCAAGAAATGGGGTCCACCGACATGTTTAACATGTTTTTAACATTTATTGTAACAAAAATACTCTTCCTCCTCATATACTCATATATCCCACATTCATTGTAAAAATATCACCATTATTATATTATTAAAATATAATAATATATTTAAATGAATTATTTTATCAGAAAAAGATAAAATGATAATTTTCAACAATTTTCACATTAAAAATTTTCTTCATCTATATCCATATAAAATCAATATTTTCTTCATCATATAAATCAATAAATAATTATTCACAAATAATATTACAGAATCACAATACTGACAACCAGACAGTTCCTAGGAAAGAGGGGGTTTTTCAATAAGGATTTCTCCTTACTGGCACTGTAACACCCCCTTCCTGAAAAGGAAAGGGAGGTCACGTGCGAAGCACAACAAACCTCAAAAATAAATAAACAGAGCACTAACAACCTCAAAATATTAATAGTGGTGATCCATTAATAAAGTACTAAGTACATTTCTCCAAACAGAGTCAAAATAATCAAAACTTAAAATTCGAAACAACCTAGATGGTGAAAGACAATACTCTCATCACACTAGCCTTGAATCATCCCTGCATACCTGTCGGAAGAAAAATACAGCATGAGCCAATTGCCCAGTACAGATACAGATATACAAAAGATATACAACTGAAATACAAAATCAATATAGACAAAATATTGTCTCTGACAAAAATAAAACTCCAAAGATCTGAATAGAATATATCTGAACCAATAGGAATAACGAAACAAACAGAGGAGTAAAGAAAATAATGAATTGAAATAACTAACCCAATTAATTGAAAGGTGACGAAATGAACTGAAACGAAACGAACAAAACTAACACAATAAGCGGAAACAAATGGCTAGGGTTATTTCATACCGATTGAGCTCAGAAATACACATTGCCATACAGGCAAGTCAAAATAATGCCACACAGGCAAGTCAAAATAATGCCACACAGGCAAGTCAAAACAATGCCACACAGGCACATCAAAATAATGCCACACAGGCAAGTCAAAATAATGCCACACAGGCAAATCACACATTGGACCGCGAATCCAATGTATGCAAATCGAATAGGTGTGTTTGGCACAACATCACCAATCTGCAGAACAGAAAACTAGGGTTAACCCATACGCCTCCCACAACGAAACACCAAATGACCCACTTCCTCCGGAGCGCAAAACGGAGATGCCGTGGACTAATCACACCGCCACGGAAAGTGTCATCTCTCTCGTGCCAAGACGACATGCCTGTGGTACCCCCACAGGTGGTTATAGCTCAGGTATACCCTACAGTATATTCTAACAAAAATATCATGTCACCACACATGCGACAAAATACCAACAAAAGGGTTCTATATGTACATATTGAACCAAATCAAATTATAGTCACAAGGTCTCAAAAAGAAGGTAGCAACATTTATCGCTCTACAATTATTAAAATAAGTACTATACATGATAACCTGATTCAAAGAGTACAAGTACGAGTCATATATATCAACTCCAAAATGAAACTAATATATTTATTTCACAAGAAACAATTATGTGAAATAATAAAAAAATTCGAACAAGCGAGAAAACAAACAAATCCAATTTAACAAGAGTATCGTTGAAAGAGTACGGAATCCGTACCTGATACTTTCAACCCATTTATAGCACACTCCACAAAATCTTACCCTCAAATGCCAACGATATCAAATACGAAACGTCATTCACAACCTAAACATATTCACATCAAATTAAAAATAATCCACACTAATCGTTCCAAAATAATTCATAATCTATTTAATATGCCTTTAATCAATTATTAATACTCCAAAATTTATATTCCAAAAATAACTCTTTAAATTCCCTCCGTTCAATAAAAATAATTTAATAAGATTTTATCACAATCCCATCATTAATAACATAATACTATTAAATTTATTATTAAAAACTTTTATAACTTTGTCGGCAAAATTAATTAATTTAATTTAATAAATATAACTTCAATTTAATTTCAAAATTCTAATTTATAAGCTTTAAGGCTAAATACCTATTAAAATATAATATATATATATATATATATATATATATATATATATATAATAACTAACGCCTGCAGCAGTACTGCTGCAAGCTCGCACTATATCACATATATATAAGGTAACATAAACAATGCCTGCCAAAAAAACAAGCTTGCAAGACTTTGAAATAAAACATCTAATTCATTATAATGACTTGAACATGCAATTCACTGATGCGATGATGCCGACTGAATGAGTATTACCCTGATTTCACTTGAAGATTTAAATCAATTAGGTTCATCACACATATGATATACATCCATTATAAAAGCCTTGTTAAATATTAGCAATTTACCTGATAAAATAATAAAACTGTGATCCTCCTTTTTGCAAGTCACAGTCCAGCCGCAAACTTTCTTCTTCTTTTCCCCCAATTATATCAGACGTGCTGTTGAGTAAATTAGGTTTTAGACATTTATACACTTAAAACAAATTTTATTAATTAATATAATATATTTATTAACTCTCCAAATTTTAATAGGATTTTAAATTTCACAACTCTAAATTAGACCCACTTAGTTTAAAGCCCAAATAATTTTAAGCCCCAAATAATACTAAATTAATTTACCCATCACTTATTAATATTTATTAGCCCACACAAATTAAATCACTAATTTGACCCAAATAAATGACAAAGTCCAATTAATATATTTTTAAAACAAAATAATAATTTATTTATTTGTTTTTCAATATTTAATATATATTTTTTCTGGGTATTACAGGCACGCAATTAGATGACCTAACCTCTTCTTAGACAGAACTTTCTAGACATTGCCAATAATGTTATCTAATAATATTATTCAGATAATATGAATTATTGCTCCGATAATGAAAAATATTGTGTAGTGACAATTATTGAAACAACAATAATATAAAATATCAACGCAGCAATAATTTAATCAATAAAATAAAATATTGAACAGTACTTACTGTAACAATTATTGAGTAGTGCCTTCTTTCGTAAGAATCAATAATTGGTGCAATACCGTGTGCTACTATGTTTTAACCACCGAGTATTTCAACAGTATTAACAGTAACAACTACGCCGTTATTTATAAACAACTTATATTTGTCGTTTTCTTCATCCAATCGCTTTCCACTATGGGGCCCACACAAGACTGCGCCGTCGTACGAATATTCTCCGACAACAAGAATATTTGCGCATTTTACCCATAACTAACCATATTAATCAAATTAACCCTTACTATTTCAAAATAAATAAATAGAGGAAATTAAATTTCATTTATTAATAATTTGGGGTCTTACAATATATATATATATATATATATATATATATTATGGACTAAAATAACTCGATAATGTTATTTTATATATATTATTTTATATATATAACTAAATAATGTTAGTACATATATAAAATATATACATATAAATATATATATATATATATATATATATATACAGAAATAAAAATCACGGACCGAAGTCCGGGTAAATGCACACAACACGACCCTCAATGTGTATAACAGTGTGTGCTAATATGAGAAGAAGGCTTTATAGAATGTGAGAAGGCTTACAGTGGGCTGCCAATGTAGACTTCTATGACTCTAGATGGATGAATACTCGGCTCCCGTCGGTAAAAATATGACAAAATATAAGCTTAAAAGTGTTTGAAATAAGACAGCACTCAGTTTATGGGGTGTACAAAGCCAATTGGACAGGGTTTCCTCGCTCTTTTCTCTCTCTTTCTCTCCCTCAAAATGGTTGACCCAAGGTCTATATTTATAGACTGATGGCCGCAGGTGTACCTGCGGCATCCGCAGTTACACCTGCGTCTGGTCGAGGTTCCCCTGCGGTTACACCGCAGTTACACCTGCGGCTTCGCGAGTCCCGTCGTCTTGAAGTATGTGTACTCGTGCACTGTAATGTCCGCTCAAACTTACATAACTTCAATCCGAGCATCCGAACGGGGTATATAAGACCTTCTTCGGACTTCTTTTGTCGAGAGTTACGCAATGACATGGGATTTACCCTTTTTGATTCCAGGAAGATGGGTCCATGACCGAAATAGCATTCCTAGGTCTTCGTCAGGCAATTTGGTAAGCTGGTTTGCGTAGTTCGCACTCCGAAGTTAAGATATGGTTCTTGTGGGACTTCTTTTGAAAAGATTTGAGTTGAAATGAGTTTATTTGACTTGAAGTGAAGTTGAGTCGACAAAATGACCATTTTGCCCCTCCCAGGGTTATCTCCGGTTTTTGCATAGTTGTAGCGGGTTTTTCCTAGGGTTATCTCTGAGATTGTCATGTTGTTGACTCTGAATGTACTCAGGGATATCTCTGAGGTTGGAATTGATGTTGTGGTCCTCTAGGATTTCCTCCGGAGTGTAAAAAAGACATTTTTGCCCTCCTGCATAGTTAGTAACAAGAAAATAAAAAATTTTGAGTGTCTACATGGATGATGAAGGAGAGATTTCCATGGAAGAAAAGTTGCAACAGACTATTTTTGAGATGCTAAGAATTTTTTTACCAAAATTTTATTAACTCTTACTCCCTCGGCTTCATATTAACAGACGTTTTAGGGAAAAAAATGTTTGATCCGCCTCATCTATGGGGTGGGATGTGATTTTGGTGGAAGGGCCACATGGGTTTTTTCCGGCTGCTTCGAGAAGGATGTCTGTGATTTTCACTGCCGGCGTGTTGGTGATGAGTGAGTTTTATACACATGAATTGGATACATTCGGGCTTAATTTATTGTTGTTCTCAAGTCTTTTAGGATGTTTTTATGTTTTTGTGTCTATTCATGTATGTTTTATATTGTTTTGTAGGAATTGGGACAAAAGTTACATGGATCGACGTTCGGGGTGGCTAGATTCGCTTTTTCGGCTTGTCATTTACACAGCAGTCACTTCAGAGTCAATTTGACTATAGCTCCGGACATTATTTCGTAAAACTTCAAGTATAAAAATTGTAGATCTACTTTTCCTCTTTCCGGATCATCTTGAATCATCTAAATCGGAGTTCGGACGAAGAAGTTATGGCCGTTTTCCCAAAGGACGTCGGAGCAGAAAATGTTAGACTTTGTGGCAGCGCCGGGGCGCTCGTTTTAGGCTTGATACCAGCGCCGGGGCGCTGGGGGGCAGAATGCCAGCGCCGTGCCCAGAGCTGGGGCGCTGGGGAAGGGCCTGGTGCGGGCCTGGACGCGTTTTGGGCGAATTTTGACACCTTTTTGACTCCAAATAGGATTGGGGTTGTTCCAAAACTAAAAAGTAGACTTGTAACCTAAAAATACATGATGTAAGGCCTAAAATAAGAGGAGATTACATAGCTTAGCTTGGGGATTACATAGCTTAGCTTGGAGATTACATAGCTTAGATTAGAGATACACTCCATTAGATTAGAACATAACCCTAGTTTTTATTAGTTTTGGAGATTGAAGCAACTTGGAGACCATTGAAGATCAAGATCAAGAGCAAGAGGGGAGCATCAGATTTGCTGACAACAGATTCTATTCTCTTCTCTCATCTTACTTTTATCTTTTAATGTCTATTCAATTGTGGATTCTTGGTTTCCATTCATTAATTATGAACTAACTTTTTCCTTAAGATTTCAATTGAACTTTTTATGGCTATGAATTAGTTATTCATTATATTCCAATTATTTATGTTAAAGTGAGTTGTTTATCTTGTCTTGTGCTTATTGCTTAATTATCTGATCAGTAATTACTTTGTTACTCTAGAAGGAATTGGAAGAGGAATTCTAGGGTTAGAACTGGGCATGATATCATGTGACTTAGTTATTTGCAAAGTGAATAATTAGATTTGTGAATTGAATGGAAATATCTGTTCACCGCATGTAACACATAAGAAATTGGAATTGAAGGAGTTTAATTCAATTGTTTTGCATAGGAATATAGCAAGATTAATCTGGATTAAATAGAAGGCAATTGATCACTTGGAAAAGGACTTTTGGCATTTGAGAATTCATGTTAACAATTCAGTAGACATAATAATTAGGATAATTGAAGAATTGATTTATAGTTCATAATTGGGGATATTGGAGTCTTAATCTTTATTTACCTGAAGTCAATCAAATCTTAGTTTTAATTTATTAATTTAATTTTCTTAATTAGAAAAAAACACGATTTGAGATTGTTTAAATAAAATTAGTTTGGTTAAGAATTAGTAATTGGTAATTTTTATTAAATAATTCCTCGTGGGAACGATACTCTACTTTCACTTTATTACTTGTTGACCGTGTATACTTGCACGTATTCATTGATTGCGAAATCGATCAACAAGTTTTTGGCGCCGTTGCCGGGGAATTAATTTAATAATTATTTAGCAATATTAATTTCAATCAAATTAGTCTTAATTTAAACATTTTTATTTTTATTTTTAATTCTCTTTCTATATTTCTCTCTTTTCAGGTACCATGGATGACTTTGTGCATCAATGGCCATACACGAACATGACTCAACCAAGGGGAGCGGAGATTGAAAGACTCGAGAAACTTTCTGCATTGTCAGCACAGATTGAGACACTTTCGAGGATGTTTGAAGCTTTTGAAGCTCAGCGTCGTCAAAGTATGGCGGTTACTTGTGATTATTGTGCTGGAAATCATATGAGTCATCAATGCGCCATCAGTTTCGAGCCGGTACAGTATAGTTGTGATTACCCCAATAATTATGTCTATCCTAACAACTATCATCAGGATTGGGGGTATCACCCGAATTTTTCATGGAGTAACAATCAAGATCAATTTTATGCTCCAAGTCCAACATACCCACAGGATTTCTTGTGTCCACCTCCACTACAACAGGAAGAACATTCAAATTGGGAGGAAGCCTTGGAAAAATTTATTAAAGCTTCTGAAAAAAGGAATGAGGAACAAGACAAGAAAATGAATCAAGTAGAGCTGAATTTGCAAAGCCAAGGGGCATTGATCAAGAATCTGGAAAATCAAGTGGAACAGATAGCACATGCGTTGAACAACCGTCCTCAATACACCTGGCCCTATGACATGGATTCTGAGACTGATGGTGAGCCTGAGCCAAATCTACAACTGGATGAGCCACGAGATGAAAAAGAGGAGACAAGTGGGGATAATGACAACAAGGTCGGTGAAGAACTAATTGTGAGACCCAATGATGATGAGCCAATGTTATTTATGCCTCAAGTGCCTTCTCCTCCACAGTTCAAGAGTCCGGTTAGATTTGCAAAACATTGTCCGATTGGTAGTCATGTCGTCGGCAATACTCTTTGTGATGTAAAAGCAAGTACACCTTCGAAACCATGGTGCGATGAGCTGGAGAAGATAGAAGGAGAAATTGTTGTGTCTGACAAGCCTCAATGCCAGAATATATTCGTAGACACAATGGAGAAACCACCTAGATGCTGGACGTTCTTGAATGTGATCTTATCTAAAGAAAGCATGCTAGGTGACTTTAACACAATGACTATTATAAATGGGAACCTACCAAAAGCTATATTATTTCCGATGGATGGAGGGTTCCTCAACTTTCGAAGAGGAATTGGATAGCATTGACCAGACAAAGTCAGGCTGAGACTATAAAACAAGCGCTTATTGGGAGGCAACCCAAGTTTAATTTTTAATTTTTATTTTTAGTTTTTATTAGGTTTTATATTAGTAGTTTTGAATTTTCATTTATTTAGGATTTAATAAAATTGCTTCTATCATGGTTTTACAGGTTATTCAAGTCAAATTCAAGTGTGGTGCCCAATTTGTTCCATGTGCTTAGCCTATTCTCCAAACTTAGCGGACAAGGAGGAAGATTGCTATATTTTCAGGGAAGTCCTCTGCTTTAATTTTTTCTATTTCAGTCATTGAGGACAATGTCTAGTTTAAGTTTGGGGGCATTTTAGTGTCATATTGCATATAGTTAGTTATTTACATTGTAAGTTCGTTATGTTTTCGGGTTATTTACATTTAGTTTTTGCATTCAGTTTTTTGTTTAAAAAAAAAAATTTTAAAAATCGCAAAAATAGTAGTTAGTTTACTATGTTTGTTGCAGTTAGTATATATTTGCATGATTCCAACTGTTAGATAGTAAAAGTCTATTTTGGCCAATGATGAGACTGGAGTTAAGTAGATAAGTATAGTATTGAATATTCAGGCTTTGATGTGATTTCTTGTAATGAATTGAATCTTTTCCTGTTTGAAACTGGTATAATTAAGGTTAGCACGTTAATAACAGCTATATTGACTGATTAAGTTTAAATTAATACATAATGGATTTCTTAAGGATAATACTAGTGTGAAGGAATGAAAGACATGAATAGGCGGAGATGGCTAAAGTTTAATAAAAACTTAAGTTTGGGGGGAAATTTTGGGGTATATAAGCTTTAAAAAAAACATGTTGAGTCTTGTGGTGGGTTGAGGAGAAACACTCCCCATAAACACAAGCGTGAGATGGAGCGTAAAACGCACTCACCAACCATCTATCAAAAAAAAAAAAAAAAGAAAAAAAAAATTACCGTGGCTAGTTTTGTTTCGGGGCCTTTGTTACTTGAGTAAGTACGCCCGAAGGGGTATCTTAAAACCTAGCGCCCTAAGGTCTTATATGGTCTGGGAGTCGTTGGTCGAAAGCTCGCTAAGGGGTGACACTGTTAGCCTAATGGAATGAGATATTGCACAGTCATGGTTAAAAAAAACAATAAAATGGGAAAAGAGCAAAAAGCCCCCGTAATGAAAAGTAAAGCATAAGTATCTCAGATTGGACTCTTGAACTTGGTGGATGTTTGACTTTAGTTGGATCTAGCTTGTTCGTGAATTTTGTGAATTTTCACTGTATGATGCCTTCGAAGATATCTATTATGTCTTAAATTTGATTTTATATCAGTTAACATTGTTGTGGAGCACACACGCACTATATCAGTGATAACAGTCTAAGATTTGATGATTGATTGGGAAATTACTGATTTGTTTTAATATGATGTATTATCATGTTTACTTGATTTCTCTAAGGCCGGTTGAATAGACTTATTTCTGTCATTACTGTTGGATTCGTAGGCATATAGATTAGTTTCATTACATTGCATTATATAACATTTTGGTGTTTTTGCTTGAGGACAAGCAAATGTTTAAGTTTGGGGGTATTTGATGAGTGAGTTTTATACACATGAATTGGATACATTCGGGCTTAATTTATTGTTGTTCTCAAGTCTTTTAGGATGTTTTTATGTGTTTGTGTCTATTCATGCATGTTTTATATTGTTTTGTAGGAATTGGGACAAAAGTTACATGGATCGACGTTCGGGGTGGCTAGATTCGCGTTTTCGGCTTGTCATTTACACAACAGTCACTTCAGAGCCAATTTGACTATAGCTCCGGACATTATTTCGTAAAACTTCAAGAATAAAAATTGTAGATCTACTTTTCCTCTTTCCGGATCATCTTGAATCATCTAAATCGGAGTTCGGACGAAGAAGTTATGGCCGTTTTCCCAAAGGACGTCGGAGCAGAAAATGTTAGACTTTGTGGCAGCGCCGGGGCGCTCGTTTTAGGCTTGATACCAGCGCCGGGGCGCTGGGGGGCAGAATGCCAGCGCCATGCCCAGAGCTGGGGCGCTGGGGAAGGGCCTGGTGCGGGCCTGGACGCGTTTTGGGCGAATTTTGACACCTTTATGACTCCAAATAGGATTGGGGTTGTTCCAAAACTAAAAAGTAGACTTGTAACCTAAAAATACATGATGTAAGGCCTAAAATAAGAGGAGATTACATAGCTTAGCTTGGGGATTACATAGCTTAGCTTGGAGATTACATAGCTTAGATTAGAGATACACTCCATTAGATTAGAACATAACCCTAGTTTTTATTAGTTTTGGAGATTGAAGCAACTTGGAGACCATTGAAGATCAAGATCAAGAGCAAGAGGGGAGCATCAGATTTGCTGACAACAGATTCTATTCTCTTCTCTCATCTTACTTTTATCTTTTAATGTCTATTCAATTGTGGATTCTTGGTTTCCATTCATTAATTATGAACTAACTTTTTCCTTAAGATTTCAATTGAACTTTTTATGGCTATGAATTAGTTATTCATTATATTCCAATTATTTATGTTAAAGTGAGTTGTTTATCTTGTCTTGTGCTTATTGCTTAATTATCTAATCAGTAATTACTTTGTTACTCTAGAAGGAATTGGAAGAGGAATTCTAGGGTTAGAACTGGGCATGATATCATGTGACTTAGTTATTTGCAAAGTGAATAATTAGATTTATAAATTGAATGGAAATATCTGTTCACCGCATGTAACACATAAGGAATTGGAATTGAAGGAGTTTAATTCAATTGTTTTGCATAGGAATATAGCAAGATTAATCTGGATTAAATAGAAGGCAATTGATCACTTGGAAAAGAACTTTTGGCATTTGAGAATTCCTGTTAACAATTCAGTAGACATAATAATTAGGATAATTGAAGAATTGATTTATAGTTCATAATTGGGGATATTGGAGTCTTAATCTTTATTTACCTGAAGTCAATCAAATCTTAGTTTTAATTTATTAATTTAATTTTCTTAATTAGAAAAAAACACGATTTGAGATTGTTTAAATAAAATTAGTTTGGTTAAGAATTAGTAATTGGTAATTTTTATTAAATAATTCCTCGTGGGAACGATACTCTACTTTCACTTTATTACTTGTTGACCGTGTATACTTGCACGTATTCATTGATTGCGAAATCGATCAACAGTTGGCGAGGAACAAAAAAGGGTGGCGCTGGAAAAACCCATTTATTCTGACTTTTGAGAGAACAACAAGAGAGATCCGAGGGCAATAAGGTGAATGAAGATGGTGATCTAAAGAAGACAAAGATCAAGTCCAAGAACACAAAGGACCAAAAGGTGAGCTTGGCAAGAGAAGAATGTCATCTCAATTTGGGAAAGTAGGGCGATTTTTGGGGTAGATGGGATATTATCAATGTTCATTGGGTTTTGAGAAAGATTCTGACATTGGGTTTTCTTTTTCCTCTTTTTCTAAGATTATTTTTGGAGAATGTGATACTAATGATAAGAAAAAAAGAGAGGAAAAGAAGAAGGGTGTCTAGTAAAAAAGGCCAGTTTAGTCATTTGAGTTTAATTTTACACTTTACAGTGTAATGTCATTACTTTTCTTAATAATTGTGCATTGGCCTCCAACGACTAGGCCTGACAAAATATGGTTATGGGTTGGTTATGGTTTTTAAAATATGGTTATGGTTTTATTTAAGAACTAAAACCATATTAACCATTTTTAATATGGGTTGTGCGGGTTGAAACTATATGGTTATGGTTCAAAATCATATTAACCATTTTAAGATGTTTTGACTTTTAAACAAAACTTTTAAAAAATAAAATTGTGACCGTCACAATTAAATTAATTAAGTAATAATATGATATAAAAATTATTAATATAAATAATAAAATGCTAAAAAACTATATTAATAAAATTTTAAATTAAAATTATTAATAGTCTTCCATATTTAAATAATTTTTCAAAATTATTATTAACCTGCTAATAGAAAGGTTGTAATCCAAAATACACCATAGTATAATTCTATGAATGTCGTTTAAATATTGAAATATATTTATAATTCTTTTGTAACTAGAATACTAGAATTTACATAAACTGACACATACAGAACAACATTAGTCACCCAAAATAAGAACATATTAATTTATAGAATATACAAGATAAGTAGAAAACTGAACCATATAATAACTTGAGGAGTACCTACAATCTTCAGATCCTGAAACGTATGTATGTATATGAATTTTTGTAAGACTCCGAATTTTATGAAATAAAAGTAATTAATTTTTCTTATAATTATTATTCAGTAAATGGTTAAATTGATAAAAAGTTAAAGTTAAGGTTGATATATATAATTTTTTAAAATATGAAAGTTGTTATAAAATACTCATTGTTGTCGGGAAATATTCGTTTGGTCGTGGAATATTCGTGTTGTCGGGGAATATTCGTACGATGGCGTAGCCATTGTGGGCCCCATAACAGAATAACTTTCGGATGAAGAAAATGACAAGTTTGAGTTTTTATAAATAACGACGTAATTGTTACCGTTAACACTATTAGAATACCTGGTGGTTAAAATACAGTAATACGCGTGGTTGCACAGTAGCACACGGTATTGCATAGTATTTTTGAATTATTGATTCTTACGTAAGAAGGCGCTACTCAATAATTGTTATAGTAATTACTGTTCAATATTTTATTTTATTGATTCAATAATTGTTGCGTTAATATTTTATATTATTGTTATGTCAATAATTGTCACTACACAGTATTTCTATTATCAGATCAATAATTTATATTATTTGTAAGACCCCAAATTATTAATAAATGAAATTTAATTTTCTCTATTTATTTATTTTGAAATAGTAAGGGTTAATTTTATTAATATGATTAGTTATGAGTAAAATGCACAAATATCTTAAATAAGCAGATGGTTATAAAATATTTTTGTCGGGGAATATTCGTTTGATCGTGGAATATTCTTGCTGTCGGGGAATATTCGTACGACGGCGCAGCCTTGTGTGATCCCCATAGTGGAAAGTGATTGGATGAAGAAAACGACAAATATAGGTTGTTTATAAATAACGGCGTAGTTGTTACCGTTAATACTGTTGAAATACTCGGTGGTTAAAACACAGTAGCACACAATATTGAACCAATTATTGATTCTTATGAAAGAAGGCACTACTCAATAATTGTTATAGTAAGTACTGTTCAATATTTTATTTTATTGATTCAATAATTGCTGCGTTGATATTTTATATTACTGTTGTTTCAATAATTGTCACTACACATTATTTTCCATTATCGGAGCAATAATTCATATTATCTGAATAATATTATTAGATAACATTATTGGAAATGTCTAGAAAGTTCTGTCTAAAGAGAGGTTATGTCATCTAATTGCGCGCCAGTAAGGAGAAATCCTTATTGAAAAGCCCCCTCTTTCCTAGGAACTGCCTGGTTGTCAGTATTGTGATTCTGTAATATTATTTGTGAATAATTAATTATTGATTTATATGATGAGGAAAATATTGATTTTATATGGATATAGATGGAGAAAATTTTTAATGTGAAAATTGTTGAAAATTAACATTTTATCTTTTTCTGATAAAATAATTCATTTAAATATATTATTATATTTTAATAATATAATAATGGTGATATTTTTACAATGAATGTGGGATATATGAGTATATGAGGAGGAAGAGTATTTTTTGATACAATAAATGTTTAAAACATGTTAAACATGTCGGTGGGCCCCATTTCTCGACTGAAATTTGATTATAGCTTGTAAAATCGCCCGTTTGTGGATTTCGGCCAATTTTTGTTTGGAATTTGGAAAAACTTTCTTCTGCAAAGTTGTAGATAATGGAATTTCCTATGGAAAAGACATTAGGTTTGAATTTTTCTGACAAAAGGGCTATTTATCATGTATTATTGAAGTTCTAAAGTTCCGAAATAATTGATTTTTGGATGTTTTAATTATTTTTATTAAGAAAAACGTTTTTTCCATTTGAGTGGCACATGTTAATGGTTGAAATCAGCTGGTGAGGTGTGCTAAAGAAATTAAGAAAAGTATATTATTATTTTATTAAATTTTCTGCTTTGGTATTTTAAGCATTTTCCTATAAATAGGGTGCTTAGGTTAGAATTGAAAATCACACCAGAAACTGAAGTTTTCTCTCTCTCTTTCTCTCTCGATATATTGAGTGTATTCTTGTGAGTATTTTGATACTTTGAGTGTTACTATACGGTGCAAGTTCAAGTCATAGCCTATATCTGGTGTTTCAACTAGAAGTACTGTCTTTTCAAGGTAAGGGATGTTATTATATTTTTTTAATGATATTATTTCTTTCAATATCATTATGTCGAAATATTGGGAATATTTTTCTTGTGAAATTCTTGTCTTTTGGTGTCGGAGTTACTATTCACGTATACGACACTATTAACGTATACGGTACTATTCACAAATACAACACTATTCACAGAAAAATTAAATTTTCTTTTTTTTCAAAAATATTTTTTATGGATACTAGTTTTGATTGTATCCATGTTTTGATCATTTTTGAATTTTACACCACTATGATTATTTATGAGGTATTTTTGGACATGAAATAGCTGAAATACGAATCCTTAACATTTATTCTTTTGCTTCACTTGATTCGTATTCTTTAAAATATTTTTCATCATCCTCAGTCCTAAATGATGATATAATTGAATATCTTTGGCCTGTAGTGCAATGATTAACGATTTTATGATGAATATCTTTGGCCCGTAGTGCAAAGATGAACATGTGTTGAGATGAACATGACCAACTGATGAATATCTTTGGCCTGTAGTGCAAAGATGAATATTTAATTCAAGATGAATTTTAACACCCCCTTTCCCAAAAAGAAAAAGGGATGTCACGCACAAACATAATAAATACAAATCTCTAATAAACCTCAAAATATCTCCAATAAAATTTAATACCAAATGCACATACTCCAATTTAAATAGAATGAACTCCACATTTACATAGTCTCTACTAAGAATAAATAAATATCAAAATAGACCCCAAAACATCCAGTTACAAAATCTTAGGAAAACCAAGTCTAATAATAATCTCAAAAGCTAATCTGCTCATTTGGATCAAAGGTAGCTCTCATCCCACAAATCCTGATCACCCCTGATTACCTGCCGGAAAAAGAACACAGCGTGAGCCAATTGCCCAGTACGGATATGAAGATGAATAAATATATCACAATAAGTAATGAATCTAAATGAGTTGAATAAATGAACACATGTGAATTACAAACGAATTATGAATATTTCAAAATTTGAGAGTCCATTTACAAATGACTAACACTGTTAGTCGAATAATTTTAGCCAAAAGAATCTCAAACAAATAAGGCTGAATCAAATGGTTGTAAGATAACAATTTCATACTGAGCTCAAATATAAATAGCCAAAGGCTAACAAAATACATTGGTACCATGATGTATACAAATCAAATTGGATAGTACGCACGACACATATGTCACTAATCCGCCAAACAAATTGAATCAAATCAAATATTGGGTCGACCCATACGTATCCTGAACAAATATATCAAATGGCCAAAGCTCATACCCAGAGCATACAAAAGGATACGCCATGGACTAATCACACCGCCACGGAAGGTGTCATGCCCTTGTGTCAAGAGGACATGCCAGTGGTACCCCCACAGGTGGTTAGCTCAAGTATACCCTAAGGATCAAACTACAAAATGTAAGCCAAAAGGGGTTCAAATCACAAGGCTTACATGACCAAATTCAAATGAGATCGAATTATCAAATACAAACATACCCAATTATTACAAGATATCAATGATCAAAACAACTCCGAGTGTGAACGAAAATATACGAACAATAGTACAAACGAATAAAGTCTTCAAAACATATTGACACGATTAACTAGTTCAAAGAGTACAAATATGAATTCAAATATCAACGCCAAAATGAAACTATCTCAATAATTTTGACAACAAGGAATAATCCCGAGAGACAATACCAAATTTCTAAACTAGTACAAACGAATGAATTAAATTTAAAGGAATATCGCTGAAAAAGTACGGAATCCGTACCTTAATATATTACTAAAATAATTCACCGAATCCAACTATCACCCGCTAAACTCCTTCAATCCGATCTAAATTATCAAAATAAAATATAATACACAATTAAATTATGAACTCATACAAATTATATCTTCATAAACTCAATAATTTTAATATAATATATTCACTTCGTACTCAAAAGATATATTTTAATTATAATAACAATATTATAATATTAATTATTACTGACCTGCTATTAAATTTCTTTAAATTATATATATATATATATAACGACTTAATAGCAGCAGGACGGCTATATACATATGTAACTTATAAAAAAAATTAGCAGCAGCAGGTTATATATAATTAAACTATTAAAGATTAGGTTGTATATATATATATATATATATATCATCTATCTCAACTATAAATCAAAATTATTATTAACAAATTCAACTAATCAAACCGCGTAATAAATTTTTTTTAAAAAAATTGTAATACAATAAGTAAAGGGATTGCAATTACAATAGCAAAATAATTGTTTTGTATTCAAAAATAGTCCAACAATTACCTTTGAGAAGAAGAATATGATGAATAAAATTCTAATATTTTGCTCTCAAACCCTTTTGCAATCACAGTCACGTTCCCTCTTGCGCCTCCTCCTTTTTCTTTCGTTCTATCCTCACAACTCCTCATACGTAATAAGATATAACTAGGTTTTAGCTATTTAATATTAATTAATATGTTTTATTAAATCTTTTAGTTTTAATAGGATTTAAAATTATAAAATTATAAATCAGACTCAATTAATTTAAAAGCCCAAATAAATTAACTACAGTTTGATCCAAATATAAGAAAAGTCCAATTAAATATTTTAAAAATTACTTAAATATGTTATATATCTTTATTGGGTATTACATGAATATTGATTGATGTTACAGGGATAAAATAATGATGATTGACTGTTAAATTCATAGATATTAGTAGATTTCATCCTCTACATAACTCTTCTATGAATTATTATTTTTCGTTACGAATATTGATCTAAAACTTGTTGCTTATTATATTCTCTCAGATTTTTCCCTGTTAAGGACTAACGATAATTTATTTTATATTATCTTAGTCATAATATTCTTTACTGGGCTAGTTGAGCTCACCCTTTTCCTTTTTGTTCCATTTTTCTTCTCAGGAGGCGAGAATGTAGTGAGTACGAGTCGGGGTATGGAATGATGGTTATAGAGAGAGTTGTTTAGTAGTCCTCACCATTTTTTTAAAATAATGTATAAATAATTTTGATGAGGATTTATTTGGGTATAGATATTGTCTAGAAGATAATATTTGTATTTAAACTCACAGTTTTACTGTTGTAATAATAAAGTTGTAGTTGTTTCTGTACCATGTATTGACAACTCAGAATGAGTGATGTATACCTATTTTAGGGGTATCACAGTTGGTATCAGAGCTTAGGGATATGATATCTGGCAGAGATCGGGGAATAGAACTAGGAGGGGAGAGACGAGTAAATCCTTCGCTAGTGTGTCCTACCTAAGCTTATTTGTTAGTTGGTCAGTATATAGGGATATTATGTGATATATTGATTTCCTTAATTAACCCTTGTTTTATGTTAGTATTTGAGAATGCCGACTGAGAATATTAACAGTGGAGTAAATGAGACCGTGGAGACGCCTGTACTCACCAATGAGGAGAACGTGCAACAGGCTGGCAATGTTCCTCCTATGAACAACACCACTGAGCAGATGATGAACGATGGGATGTTTAGAAGCTTTTTGCAGTTCATGCAAAATCAGATGAGAGAGACTCGTGTTCAAAATACAGGAGGAAATGATAGCAATTCACGGGTTGTCACAGCCAAGAAGTTCAAAGAGTTGGGACCACCAGAATTCTGGGGAAAGCCAGATCCGATTAAGGCAGAGACGTGGGTCAAACAAATCACCAAGATATTCGATGTCTTAGGATGCACAGAGGAGTAGAAGGTGCCATTCGCCACCTTTATGTTCCGTAATGAGGCAAATTACTGGTGGGAGTCTGTGAAGCGTACCCATCCAACCGCACTCAGTATGTCTTGGGAGACGTTTCAGAAACTTTTCAATGACAAGTACTTTCCTGAAAGTATTCGTCATATGAAGGAAGTGGAGTTCATTAGACTGGAACAAAATAACATGACGGTGTCCCAGTACGAGGCAAAGTTTGCAGAGTTATCCAGGTTTGCACCTCATTTGGTGGAGAATGAGGAACATATGACGCGGATGTGTCTAAGAGGTTTGAAACCCGGCATACGTCAGTATCTCATTTCTCATAAATTTTTTCTCTATTCAGATGTTGTCAATATGGCTCAATTATTAGAGCGAGATAATGAGTACGTTCAACCGAGGGACCACAACCAGGATCATACCGGAGATAGCAGTCAATAGAATAACGATAACCAGCGGAGAAAGAAAAAGACGGATAAAAATGGTAACCACTTTGGTGGTAATCATGGCCATAAAAATAGAAGAAGCGAGTCAGGGGATATTTTAAAAAGAGGAGATTCAACAATGACAATGCGAAGACGTCAACACCAGCAGCAACTGGTTCTAAGGGAGGAGAACGACCACCGGTCGTATGCTACAAATGCGGAAAAGAGGGACATATCAGCCCAAACTGCCCACAACAGTTCAAGGTATGCTATAATTATGGAAAAGAAGGACATATCGCTCGAGATTGTACGGTAGTGAAACCTAGTTCAGAGGGAACGGTGACTCAAAAGGCTGTCCCAGAAAAGTCAAAGTCAACAGTTTCTGGAAGAGCGTTTGTTGTGACTGGGCAAAATACGAAGAACCCAAACGAGGTGATCACGGGTAAGCTAATCTTAAATTCTTGCGAAGTTTATACATTACTAGATACCGGTGCTACCCATTCATTTATCTCTCCTGCTTGTGCTCAACGTTTAAACTTGACTCCAGAGAAATTAGACTTTGATTTATCTGTGGAGACTCCATTAGGAGAAACTTTCATCACATCCATTGTTTATAAATCTTGTTTGATCCAAGTTGGCACCATCACCTTACCTGTTGACTTTATCTCTTTAAAGATACTTGTTTTTGATGTGATTTTAGGGATTGATTGGTTAACTACTCATCATGCCAAAATTGATTATTTTCGTAAGGTTGTTAGTTTTCATATTCCTAACCAACCTGTTGTACGGATTCAAGCAACTAAACCATTAAAATCAATCACTGTCATATCTAATCATAAAGCTATTCGTTTATTGAAAAACGGATGTCAAGCTTTCTTAGCCCATGTTATGGATTTGAATAAAGACACGTCGGATTTGAATAATATTCATGTTGTTAGTAAATTTCCTGACGTATTTCCTGAAGAACTTCCCGATCTACCCCCGGAACGTGAAGTTGAATTCTTTATTGATTTTGAACTTGGTACAAAGCCCATTTCTAAAACCCCATATCGAATGGCTCCTATTGAACTTCAAGAGTTAAAGGTCCAACTACAGGAGTTGTTGGACATCGATTTCATTTGTCCTAGTACATCTCCTTGGGGTGCTCCTGTTTTATTCGTAAAGAAGAAAGACGGGAGTATGCGACTTTGTATTGATTACCGGGAATTAAACCATGTCACCATCAAGAATAGGTATCCGCTACCTCGTATTGATGACCTGTTTGACCAATTACAAAGAGCACAATTCTTTTCAAAATCGATCTTCTTTCTGGATACCATCAGTTGAAGATTAGAACTGAGGATATTCTAAAGACTGCCTTCAGAACTCGGTACGGGCATTATGAATTCTTAGTCATGTATTTTGGATTGACTAATGCTCCTGCGGATTTCATGGATATGATGAATCGAGTATTCAAGGATTATTTGGATCAGTTCGTTGTTATCTTTATTGATAACATCCTCATATATTCCAAAAGTCGTGAAGATCATGAGCACCATTTGAAGCTGGTACTCCAAAGGCTTCGTAAAAATAAGTTATATGCCAAGTTGTAGAAATGCGAGTTCTGGCTTGAGGACGTAGCATTCCTAGGGCACGTGGTGTCAAAACATGGAGTATCTGTTGACCCGGCGAAGATTGAAGCAATACAAAGTTGGGAGCAACCGAATACGGTGACTGAAGTACGTAGCTTTCTTGGCTTAGCTGGTTATTATCGGAGATTTGTGGAAGGGTTTTCTCGAATCGCTACCTCATTAACTCAGCTGACTCGGAAGGATACAAAATTTGTATGGAGCGAGGAATGCGAGAAGAGTTTCCAAGAGCTCAAGAGAAGACTCATTTTGGCACCTGTTCTGACAATACCATCTAGTTCGGATGGATTTGTTGTCTACAGCGATGCTTCGGGCAAAGGGTTAGGATGTGTTCTCATGCAACGTGGGAAAGTCATAGCCTATGCATCGCGACAACTTAAAGAATATGAAAGGAATTATCCTACTCATGATCTAGAGTTGGCAGCGGTTGTTTTCGCGCTAAAGATCTGGAGGCACTATCTATATTGAGAGAAAGTGGAGATATATTCAGACCATAAAAGCCTCAAATATTTCTTCACTCAAAAGGAACTCAATATGCGGCAATGACGTTGGCTTGAGCCGTTGAAAGATTATGACCACACTATTCAATACTATCCTGGAAAAGCAAACGTGGTAGCTGACGAATTGAGTAGAAGATCATATGCGGGAACGAGTGCGAGGATGTCAAGTATACGCATAGAGACGACTTTAATAGAAAAAGTTAAAGTTTCTCAAGCCACCGATCCGAAGCTGATGCGTATGAAGAAGAAAGTACAAGAAGATGTTATTCCAGAAGCAAGAATCGATGAAGAAGGAATACTTCGAGTCCACTCCAGACTTTGTGTTCCTAATTATTCTGATTTGAAGTACAAGATCATGATGGAGGCACACAATACACCATTTGCAATCCATCCTAGAAGTACCAAGATGTATCGTGATCTTCGAAATACATTTTGGTGGAACAATATGAAGAGAAAGATTGCGAAGTTTATCTCGAGGTGTTTAACTTGTCAACGTGTAAAGGCGGAGCATCAAGTGCCTAAGGGTCCATTGCAACCACTTGAGATTCCGAAATGGAAGTGGGAACACATTACCATGGATTTTGTTATGGGTCTTCCTACGGTTTCTCAAGGCATAAATGTTATTTGGGTTATTGTTGATAGATTAACCAAGTCTGCTCATTTCTTGTCGATACGGGAGACTTATTCCCTTGAACGTCTTGCTAGTATGTATGTAAATGAGATTGTGAGATTGCATGGCATGCCAGTATCCATAGTTTCGGATCGTGACCCAAGATTCACTTCAAGATTTTGGTTAGCTTGCAAAAAGCTATGGGCACGGATTTACGATTCAGTTCGGCATACCATCCTTAAACGGACGGACAATCAGAGAGGACTATTCAAACTCTTGAAGATTTATTAAGACTCTGTGTCCTAGACTTCAAAGGGAGTTGGGATAAGTATTTACCATTGGTGGAAATCTCCTACAACAACAGTTATCAGGCAAGTATAGGTGTGGTTCCATTTGAAGCATTATATGGACGAAAGTGTCGCTCTCCAATATGTTGGGATGAAGTGGGTGAAGCAACATTGTTGGGACCTGATTTGGTACGTATGACTACGGAAAAGATCTAAATGATTCGACAACGTATATAAACGGCACAAAATCGACAAAAGAGTTATGCGAATCTTCATCGAAAGGACGTGGAATTTAGTATTGGGGATCATGTATTTTTGCGAGTTGCTCCATGGAAGGGAGTTACAAGATTCGAGAAGAGAGAAAAGCTCAATCCATGATTTATTGGTCTATTTCAGATTCTTGATCAAGTAGGAAATGTGTCCTATAGACTCGCATTACTTCTAAGTATGTCTCGTGTTCATAATGTTTTTCATGTATTTGTGCTTCGTAAATATGTGAAAGACCCGAACCATGTTATTGAGTTAGAACCGGATGAGATAGCCAAAGATTTAACGTATGAGGAGGTACCTGTCAAGATCTTGGATAGGAAGGAGCATGTCCTACGCACAAAAGTCATACCACAAGTCAAAGTTTTGTGGAGGAACCATGCTATAGAGGAAATGACCTGGGAGTTGGAAACGAAAATGAAAGCGAGGTATCCTCTTCTTTTCGAAATACCAGGTACGTACGTCAATTTCGAGGACGAAATTTCATAAGGAGAGGAGATTGTAAGACCCCAAATTATTAATAAATGAAATTTAATTTCCTCTATTTATTTATTTTGAAGTAGTAAGGGTTAATTTGATTAATATGGTTAGTTATGGGTAAAATGCGCAAATATCTTAAATAAGCAGATGGTTATAAAATATTTTTGTCGGGGAATATTCGTTTGGTCGTGGAATATTCTTGCTGTCGGGGAATATTCGTACGACGGCGTAGCCTTGTGTGGGCCCCATAGTGGAAAGCGATTGGATGAAGAAAATGACAAATATAAGTTATTTATAAATAACGGCGTAGTTGTTACCTTTAATACTGTTGAAATACTCAGTGGTTAAAACACAGTAGCACACGGTATTGCACCAATTATTGATTCTTACGAAAGAAGGCACTACTCAATAATTGTTACAATAAATACTGTTCAATATTTTATTTTATTGATTCAATAATTGTTGCGTTGATATTTTATATTACTGTTGTTTTAATAATTATCACTACACAGTATTTTCTATTATCGGAGCAATAATTCATATTATCTGAATAATATTATTAGATAACATTATTGGCAATGTCTAGAAAATTCTGTCTAAGGAGAGGTTAGATCATCTAATTGCGCGCCAGTAAGGAGAAATCTTTATTGGAAAGCCCCCTCTTTCCTAGGAACTGGTTGGTTGTCAGTATTGTGATTCTGTAATATTATTTATGAATAATTAATTATTGATTTATATGATGAGAAAAATATTGATTTTATGTGGATATAGATGGAGAAATTTTTTAATGTGACAATTGTTGAAAATTAACATTTTATCTTTTTCTGATAAAATAATTTATTTAAATATATTATTATATTTTAATAATATAATAATAGTGATATTTTTACAATGAATGTGGGATATATGAGTATATGAGGAGGAAGAGTATTTTTGTTACAATAAATGTTAAAAACATGTTAAACATGTCGGTGGACCCCATTTCTTGACTGAAATTTGATTATAGCTTGTAAAATCGTCCGTTTGTGAATTTTAGTCAATTTCTGTTTGGAATTTGGAAAAACTTTCTTCTGCAAAGTTGTAGATAATGGAATTTCCTATGGAAAAGACATGAGGTTCAAATTTTTTTGATAAAAGGGCCATTTATCATGAATTATTGAAGTTTCGAAGTTCTGAAATAATTAATTTTTGGAAGTTTTAATTATTTTTATTAAGAAAAATGTTTTTTCCATTTGAGTGGCACATGTTAATGGTTGAAATCAGCTGGTGAGGTGTGCTAAGGAAATTAAGGAAAGTATATTATTATTTTATTAAATTTTCTACTTTGGTGTTTTAAGCATTTTCCTATAAATAGGGTGCTTAGGTTAGAATTGAAAATCACACAAGAAACTGAAGTTTTCTCTCTCGATATATTGAATGTATTCTTGTGAATATTTTGATACTTTGAGTGTTGCTATACGGTGCAAGTTCAAGTCATAGCCTATATCCGATGTTTCAACTAGAAGTACTGTCTTTTCAAGGTAAGGGATATTATTTTATTTTTTTAATGATATTATTTATTTCAATATCATTATGCCGAAATATTGAGATTATTTTTCTTATGAAATTCTTGTCTTTTGGTGTCGGAGTTACTATTCACGTATACGGTACTATTCACGAATACAGCACTATTCACAGAAAAATTAAATTTTTATTTTTTGTCGAAAATATCTATTATGGATACTAGCTTTGATTGTATCCATGTTTTGATCATTCTTGAATTTTACTTCACTATGATTATTTATGAAGTATTTTTGAACTCGGATTGTTTAAAGTACGAATCCTTAATATTTGTTCTTTTGTTTCACTGGATTCGTTTTCTTTAAAATATTTTTCATCATCCTCAGTCCTAAATGATGGTATTACTGAATATCTTTGGCCTGTAATGCAAAGATGGTTGATTTTATTATGAATATCTTTGGCCCGTAGTGCAAAGATGTACATGTGTTGAGATGAACATGACCGACTGATGAATATCTTTGACCTGTAGTGCAAAGATGAAAATTTGATTCAAGATTAATATTGATTGATGTTACAGGGATAAAATATTGACGATAGATTTTTAAATTCATAGATAATAGTAGATTTTATTCTCTACGTAACTCTTCTATGAATTATTATTTTCGCTGCGAATATTGATCTAAAACTTGTTGTTTATTATATTCACTCAAATTTTTTCCTGTTGAAGACTAACGATAATTTGTTCCATATTATCTTAGTCATAATATTATTTACTGGGCTAGTTGAGCTCACCATTTTCCTTTTTGTTCCATGGCGAGTACTAGTCGGGGTATGGATTGAAGGTTCTAGGAAGTTGTTTTAGTAGTCCTCACCATTTTTATAAAATAATGTATCAATAATTGCAATGAGGACTTATTTGCGTATGGATATTGTCTAGATGGCAATATTTATATTTAAACTCACAATTTTTATGTTGTATTAATAAAGTTGTAGTTGTTTCTGTACCATGTTATTAACGACTCAAAATGGGTGATGTATACCTATTTTGGGGGCGTCGCATTATTTGAATAATATTATTAGATAGCATTACTGACAATGTCTAGAAATTTCTGTCAAGTAGAGGTTTGGTCACCTAATTGCGCACCAGTAAGGAGAAATCATTATCGGAAAGTCTCATCTTTCCTGGGAACTGCCTGGTTATCATAATTGTGATTCTATAATATTATTTGTGAATAATTAATTATTGATTTATATGATAATGAAATATTTATTTGATGCAAATATAAATGATGGATTTATTTATGTGGTTATAAATGAAGGAATTAATGTTGAGGTTTTTTATCAGTATTTTGTCGGATTGGAGGTATTAAAAATCAAACCAGTGTTCTTGAGATATATTGTGTGAGTTATAATTTTTAATCCGACCATTGGATCGTTGTGATTTTTGGATATGTTATACATATATAAGTTGAGTATATGTCCACAAATTTTGAACTGTTAAAAATAAACGTATGATTTGTTATGAATTTTAAGAGGTGACTGATTCAGAAATTATTGAAGTTTCTGAATTTATCATTTTGGTGGAAAATTCTAGAATTGGTGGGCTCCACTTTTGGTTGGTGAGAAATGTGCTCAAATTTTATTTCAAATATGGTGGGTGGCAATAGTAGCTGGTCAAGCCATCAGATAGCAGGTCAAGTTTGCTTCAGCGTGCTAGCATTTTCCTATAAATAGGTGCTTAAGTTAGAATTAAAAATCACACCAGAAACATAAGTTTTCTCTCCCTATATTATCGAGCGTATTTTTGTGATTATTTTAATACTTTGAGAGTTGCTAATCAGTGTAAGTTTCCTTCAGCGTCATATCCGATATTCCAATCAGAAATACTGCTCTTTTGAGGTAGGGGATTGTAAGGGATATTATCATTATTATGGTAAGGGATTGTAAGGGATGTTATTTTCTTCTTAAATGATATTATTTTCTTCAATATCATTATGCTGAATTATTGATATGAGTTTTATTGTGGTATTTCTACCTTTTTGTGTCGGGATTACTATTCACGTATACGGCATTATTCACGTATACAACACTATTCGTGTATATGACACTATTTACGTATGTGACATTACTTACGTATTCGGTACTATGTACGAATACGGATTACTATTCACGAGTTACTATTTATGAGTTACTATTTACGAGTTACTATTCATGAGTTACTATTCATGAGTTACTATTCACGACAAAATTGGTTTCTTTTTCTGACCAAATTATTGTTGATTTATGAATCTTACTCTTGAAATTAAATACAATTGTTGATCATATTATTTTTATTATCATATATAACATTTTTATAACCCTAATGATGATATTTCTCTTTGACTTGAGTGTAAAGATGGATATATTATTAGTATGACCGTAACTATGAGTTCTCTTTGGCCAGTAGTGCAAAGTTGAATCATTGACTGGTATGATCATGACCATTGAATTTACAATTGAATATTTTTAGCTTAAGTGCAAAGGTGAATTGATCAACATGGTTATAATTTGTAAGTCCGAGTACAAAATTAGGGCTCACATGTGATCTAAAGAATTAAATGAACCGGAGAAGTCTCCACATGTCTCGTGGGGAGGACTCATTTTGGAAATTGATTGAGGGATTGGATTGGTGGCTAAAAGGACAGGATGATTTAGGCATTACTTAAGTAATTAAGGGTATTTTTGGAATTTCCTCTGAAATCGCATGCCAAGCACAAGACCCAGACATGTGCAAGGCACGTGGCCATTGTTTAGGAAACTCTATAAATACCCCCTTTCATTTCAATAGAAAGGGACTTTTGGATTCTCTCTGAACTGAAGACTTTGAAGAAGGCTCTTGAATTCTAAGAGTTCTGCCACGTGTTACTCGAGCAATTGCTTACCTGTTCTTCTCCCCTCTTCAACTACTCAATCAAGACCGTACTCTTCGTGGATTTCTCTCTTCCTCGGCCAACACAAAACCCTAACCCTAGTAAGGTACGGTTTCTTTACCTACATTTATTTGGTGACTCTGCTGGGGAGGTAAAGAATTCGTGTAGAATTTATGTGATTCCTTTGCAACACTATCAATATTTGCACAAGACTTGGGAGGAATTATGACTTTGCCCGCAAGCCATACGACTGTTACGTGGAAGGACAAAAGAACTGCTACTGTGGCTTTAGCAGATTTACAGCAAAAGCCACAAGGGGGCAAGAGGGAAAAGAATGGAAAGAATGAAAGGAACCGTGGAAAACCAGGAGAAAATTTTTCAAGATTGCCAATCCCAGGGGCTATTACGTGCAGTGAGAAGGCATTTAGGGATTTATACGAGCAGTGGGTAGAACATGGAGTTGTAAAACCTCCAAGGCCCAGATTTATTGTAACAGAAGAGATAAAGAGGAGACCAGACTTCTGTGTATACCATCAGTACGCCGGACATTCCACTATAGATTGTTACAGTTTACGAAGGATTTACCATGAGAAATTGGCGGCAGGAGAAATCGAACTGGAAGGAGGAAACAACGTACTGGACAAGCCATTTCCTAACCACAAAGGGAAAGAAACGTGCAACACTATTACTCATAGTGAATCACCAGAGGGAAGAGAGGTGGAGATGATGGAGAACACAGAAAGGATGGAGGAAGATTCTGATCCAGGTCTGCAGGTGACCGCATTGATGAATGGAGCTAAGTTCAGGAAATTTTTTGATCAGATCGGATTAACCAATGAAGCAAGGATAGAAGCGACCAAGGCAATTATCAAAGTTGCCGAAGCACAAGAGACTTGTATGGCAGTTAGCAAAGGGTTTGTGAGGACGGTAGAAGAGGAAGAGAACAAAATCACTTTCTCTAAGGCTGATAAAGAGGTGAGATATCCACATAATAGACCACTATATGTGACAGCAATAATTAACGACATAGAAGTGCGAAGAGCGTTCATCGATAATGGAGCATCTGTAAATATCATGCCTTACACCGTCTTTAAAAAGTTAGGTATGCCAGAGAAGAAGATCATGAAGGAAAAGACAAACATCACAGGGTTCGTTAATCAAAGCACGAGGACCCTCGGATACATCAAGGTGGATATGCAAGTGGGGAAGATCCGAGGACCTGTGATGTTCCATGTAGCAGAAGTTGACGCAGCATATCATGTGTTGCTAGGAAGAGCTTGGCAGAATGATTATGGGGTGGTACCATCAGTTTTTCATCAGTGCATGAAGGCAATTTGGAAAGGCAATGAGGTCAAGGTACCAGCGACAAGGAACCCTTTTGGGCCAGAGGAGGCACATATCACCGAAGCAGCTTTCTTTGATGATGTCTCCAAAGAAGGAGAAAACCATATTGCCAAGCCTGATTCTCTTAAACTAGCAAGCTAGGAGGAGGTACAAGAGGATAAGTTTGTGCCTGTGAAAAAGGAAAAGAAGCAGACCTTAGAACAAGGTGAATGTTTCAAAAATAATAAACCTGTATTAGTAGATGCAGAGAAAGAAGAAAACGGACAGCCCAATCAGAAGCTGACAAAGTAAATAAAAGAAAAGAAGAACAGAAGACAAAGTGGGAAAGAGTAGTCAGACCAGATGGAAAGATAGTGTTTCGTCTGTGACAGTGCAAGGGGGAGGAGCTCGAAGGTACACCCAAACTTGAGGGCTCAGGAGGGGCCCCCCACTCCAGTAGCAACAAAAAGGAAGAAATCGTGCAGCAGAAGGTAGAACCAGCTCCTGAATATTTCAAGGACCGGCCAAAACATCAATAAAATGAATTGGAGGAAGTTGATCTGGCAACCGGAGAAGGAACGCCAAAGCCGACTTACATTAACAAGGAGCTGAACGCCAACCAAAAGGAAGAGCTGGTGAAGCTACTACGAGAGTATGGGGATGTGTTTGCTTGGAACTATAATGAGATACCGGGGATTGACTAGGAGTTGGTAGAGCATAATCTGAACTTAAGCCCGGGAGCTAAACCAGTGAAGCAAGCGCCTCGCACCTATGCACCAGAAGTTGAAACATAAATAAAAGAAGAGATAAAGAAGTTGTTAGATGTAGGATTCATCAAACCAATTCAACATCCAGTATGGTTATCCAGCATAGTTCCAGTAAAGAAATCTAATGGGCAGTTACGAATATGTGTGGATTTCAGAGACTTGAACAAGGCGTGCCCAAAGGACATGTATCGGTTACCCAATAAAGACACTTTAGTGGATGCAACAGCAAATCATGAGATGATGTCATTCATGGATGGGTTCGTAGGTTATAATCAGATAAAAATGTCCGTAGAGGATGCGGAGATGACAGCCTTCCGTACCCCGTTTGGGAATTTCTACTATGTAGTAATGCCTTTCGGGTTGAAGAACGCTGGAGCAACTTACCAAAGGGCATTGTACGCCATCTTTCACGACATAATTCATGACATTGTGGAAGACTATGTGGATGACATAGTGGTGAAATCTAAAAAGGAGACAACCCACATAGAGGATTTAAGAAAGGTGTTTGAACGTTGTCGCAGGTATAAGTTAAAGATGAACCCGAAAAAGTGCACCTTTGGGATGGTAGCTGGAAAATTTTTGGGCTTCTTGGTGCACAACAGAGGTTTGGAGGTAGACCCAAACAAGGCAAAGGCTATTACAGATATGCCCCCACCAAAAAACGCAAAAACAGTTGAAGATCTTTCTAAGGAAAGTTTCCTACATGAGGAGATTCATGTCAGCATTAGCAGAAGTCATGGAGCCTTTTGGAAAGTTGTTAAAGGGAAAGACAGAATGGGACTGGGGGCAGGACCAGCAACAAGCCTTTGTGAAAGTAAAAGAAATTTTGGCCTCAGCAAAATCAATGGTGGTACCACAGAGAGGAATACCATTGCAGCTGTATATCACATCTACCACAAAGTCTGTAGGAGGGTTGATCACGCAAGAGGTAGATGGGGAAGAAAAGCCTGTGTATTACATCAGCTGAATAATTAGAGGACCAGAGACCAGGTACTCACAGTTGGAGAGGCATTGTTTGGCACTGGTGTTTGTTGCACAGAAAATGCGTCATTATTTTTTGGCACACAAAGTGAAACTTGCAACGAGAACTGACCCAATCAGATACTTGCTAACTAGGCCAGCGTTGGTAGGAAGACCTGCAAGATGGATGATGATCCTTTCAGAATATGACATCAAGTGTGTAACACCAAAGGCAATCAGATGTCAGGCATTAGCAGACCTTCTCGCTCAGTTTTCGCATGGAGAATATGAACCTCCTTCAGAGGATCTTCCAGGGGGAGAAGTAGAAAAAATTGATGTGGTGGATGAAGATTCGGAGTGGTGGAACTTGGCCTTTGATGGGTCATCCGCGGAAGGAAAAGAAGGAGCAGGTGTGGTGTTAACTACCAAGGAGGGAAAGGAAGTGGCCTTGTCATACAAACTGGATTTCCCTTGCACGAACAATGAAGCAGAATATGAGGCATTCATATTGGGATTATTAGTGGCTAGAGAATTGGGAGCCAAGTGCCTCAAACTAAAGGGAGATTCAAATCTGATAGTTCAACAAATAAGAGGTAAATTAGCAGTAAAGGAACCTATCTTGGCACCATACCAAACTGTAGCGCAAAAAGTGATGGAAGCCTTCAAGAAGGTAGTGATTGAGTACGTGCCGAGATTATTAAATAGACAACCTGATGCATTAGCCACAGTAGCATCTAGAGTGTATGTCAAAGGAGAAGACTTGGATGTGAAGGTAATCAAAAGAATCCTCCCAACCATGGTGCTGGAATTATTCCCCAAAGATTTGACAGAAGATTGGAGACATGCCATCTCTCATCAATTACAAACAAAGGAAGGGAATATATCACCGACGGAGCTTCAGAAATATCGCATCATTAAAGGAGTATTGTACCATAAAGAAGCAGATGGTGTTTTGACAAGATGCTTGGGGAAGGATGAAGCAAATAGGATTTTATATCAGGTATATGAAGAAAACTACGGATTGGCAGATATTGGATTATATCAAAGGTTGCAACGCCAAGGGTATTATTGGCCCGAAATGAAGAAAGAAGCAGATGCACTTCAACGACAATGTCTTCCATGCCAAGAATACCCTGGGGAGGAGGAATGCGCCTTCATCGATGACATAGCAGACTGGCGAAGCCCATACATGGAGTTTTTACAAACCGGTAGTCTTCCTGTCGAAAAGAAGGATACAGACACTATAAAGAAGAAAGTTCAACGATTCTTCTTACAAAACGAAGAATTATTTAGAAGAGGATTTAACGGCAAGCCCTTACGGTGTTTGGAATTAGGAGAGGCCAAGGATTTGGTCTACCAAATGCATAAAGATGAACACCAAGGAGGAGCCAAGTTGTATAAACAGTTGATTGATCATGGTTACTACTGGCCTAGAATGGAAGGCGATTACTTAGAGTTTGCCAAGAAGTGTCACATATGCCAAATTCACGGAAACTTGATTCACGCTCCCGCTGTGGATTTGCGAACCTTAGCAACACAATGGCCTTTTCATACATGGGGAATGGATCTTATAGGTCCTATTCATCCCAATTCAAAGGGGAACTTCTGGATCTTGACCGCCACTGAGATGTACACAAAGTGTGTAGAAGCAATACCCTTGAAGAGGGCTACAGGACCAGCAGTGGCAAATTTCATCAAGGAGCATATTATTTGTCGTTTCGGAATCCCGAATGTCATTTTATCAAACAATGGAACTCCCTTCATCAATAGGGATGTCAAGAGCCTGATAGATAGATACAGGGTAAAACATTACAAATCATCTCCTTATTACCCGAAAAGCAATGGGCAAGCAGAGGCCACAAACAAAACTTTGATCAAGATTCTCTCGAAAACCCTGGATGATCACCCAAAAACATGGGCAGAACAGTTACCAATAGCACTATGGGCCTATCGAACTTCAAAAAGAAAGACTACAGATGAAACCCCATACGCGCTAGTATATGGTGAAGAAATTGTCTTGCCTGCTGAAATAGAGATCCCTTTCGCAAGGATGAGACTCCGAAGCTTAGTCGAGGAAGAGAACCGACCAGCTGCTCTAGAAGCATTAGCTGACTTCCGAGACAAAGCTAAAGAAAAATTAGAACGATACCATGAAAAACTGCAACAACAATACAATTCTGCAGTGGTACCTCGACAGATTCTGGTAGGGGACTTGGTGCTCAAGACAGTGAATCAAGTCATGAGGGGAACACCAACCACCAAATTTTTCCCCAAATGGGAAGGTCCGTATAGGGTGAGAGAGATCTCCGAAAGCGGATATTGCAAAATATCTCGTGCGGGATCAGATGCTATCTCGGGCCCATTGAACCTGAAATGGGTAAAGAAATATTATACATGAGATAGTCATCACAGAAAAGTTATACTTTCAACTTTAAAAGTAATTAAGGCACCTGAGTTTAAGTCCTTAAATCCAAGAAAGTTACACTTTATCTCTAAAAGTGGCGAACGTTATGCTTTCACCGATAAAAGCAAGATTTATTATTATGACAATTTGAAAGGTTATTCTTTTCGTTAAAAGCAACATGATTATCAATAAAATGTCAAACTTTCACTTATACTTGAATATTTTTCTGATTTTAAAAGTATGGATTCAAGTGTTGGTTTGCGAAAAAAAAACATGTTTTATTCACATTCATGTTTTCCTTTTTTATTATTCAAATTATGGTGTTAGAATATTAATTTGAATAACTTGAGATTCAATGTTAATCATTGAGTCTTAAAAAAGAAATTCAAATTAAAGACAATTAACAAGGCTAAAGAAACTTTATTTCCAATAAAAGGAATATACGTAAATGAGTTTTTTGATACAGGAATAAAAAAAACTACAAAAAGTCATGATCTAAGGGCCATGACATATCAAACTGAAGCGGGGGAAAAGCTAGGGCTTTCAATTTAGCAATGGCAGCGTCATGAGCCTTTACATTGGCGGCTTTCAGCTTCTGAAAAGTTTGGATATTTAACTTTAAACCCTGAAGTTGGGTCTCCAGTTCGTTTGCGGTTTTCTCAAGATCCGAAAGTTGTTCTGAAAATGAGTTATTCTCACATTGATACATAGTAACCTCTGATCGTAGTGCAATGATCTGAAAAGTGGAACTGAGAAGATCTAACCGAGCCCTAAAGGGGGACATATCAAAGCCAACAATGGAGAAGTCATTAAGCTCACTTCTAAATCTATCTAAGTCTTCGGCTCGCAAAGAATAGAAACAAAGACTGTGCAACTCGAGAATAAGGCTAGCAAGTCGATCCAAAAGGAAAGTCTGGATGGGGGCTATGTAGATAGTCAGATGGTCAAGTGTATGTAGAAACCGAGTTAAGAGACGATCAAGAATTTCCTGGCTGGAAGAAGATATCTAGAAACCCCTCCAAGAAATAAGATCTCCACTTGGATTGAAGGAAGCTCTAGTAGGAGCCACTTTAGAAGCCACCATAAAATCACTTGGGACAAAAGATGAAGACACAGGTGGCTGATGTGCTACTGATGACTCCTTAACAAAGGATGAAGAAACAGGCGGCTGTTGTGTTGCTGATAAATCCTTTAAGCCTTGGTCAGTAGGAGGATAACCAAGGTCATCATTAGACGGCAAGGTGGCGACACCCGGATTGAGAGCATCAAATAAAGCAAGTGACTCGACAGATAAGGGCAAATTTTTCTTCTCACTCTGGAAAAAAAAGAGAAGAAGAAGAAAAATGATAAAAAGAATAATAATATATTGTAGAGAAAAAAAAATATGTATATGTTAACTAAAGAAAATACTCATGCTGATGGATAAAGTGTCGTGAGATGCCGCTGAAAGCGGAATATCAGCAATAAGCTCAGACGGATTCCCCTTTATAGAAAATAGGAGCATCACCGGTATCTTCTAAACTCTCATGAGGAGATGATATAAGAGGACGTGAAGAGAGAGTTGTACAACCCGCAACATGACCTGAACTCACATCAGATAAAGAATTCTCAGCATCAAGACTAACACGATCATCATGAGATGAAGAAGATTTGATAGCAACAGTGATAGGCTGAGGAGGCTCACAAGTAGTGGAAGCCGTGACCGTCTCACTTACAGCATCCGCATGAAACCCAATAGGAACATCATCATCTCCTTCATCAGCATCGGAAATTTGAAAAAAATAAGGAAATAATGACATAGGGAAACACAAAAAAAACAACTATATGAATGGTTGAAAGACAAATGAAAATGCTACAAATTTTACCGAAATTTTGCGTTGTTTCTTGATCGGATCCTCAGCTGCCGACATACTAGATCTAGCATTATCAAGAGGGCGCTTTGCCAAAGGCTTTAAGATAAGTGTTTGCCCATTTGGCATTCTTCTAGTGACAAAACGACTAGCAAGAACCACGGTAGAATCTATAGGGGGCATCACCTCTGAGTTAGTAATAGCAGATGCTCTCATTTTAGAAGAAGTAACTTTGATTTCCTCGGTAGCAGAGGATCCCTGGGGAGGAACTGGAGGAGGTATCCGAGATGAAGCCCGTGATGAAAGATTCAAGGAAGTAGTAGGGACCTGCACGATAGAAACGTCTGAATCTGTTGACTGAGGAGGAAGAGACTCAGACATTAAAGCCCTACGCTCAAGAAGCCGACTACTAGTTGGCCAACGCTCCGAACGAGTATTAGTCCTAGGAGAACATAACATTCTGGCCCATTAAAGACGTTCAGGAGGAGAAATTGGTGGGGAACAAATCATAGTATCATCCTGCCATTTTTTAAGGTTGATGAGCTAGTAGGTGCGTTCAAAAGTAGTATAGTGCCCTTGCCGAGAATCATCTGGTATAACGAAATGAAGAGGGTCATAAGGAGCAGTAGATGGTTTTGGAAACTCCCATGCAAATGAGGATGATGTGGGGACAAAATTGAGGAGAGCACTCTCGTAATCCCTCTGGTAAGAGCGACCGAAAGGTCGATTCTGATCAAATCCAAACTGCATCATGACTCTATGAGGAGAGTAAAGTACAGTGCCGAAACCATCGTCCTCAACAAGATAGGGAAGTTCCGCAGCTCGGAGGAATATGAACCAAGAAAGTGAAGAACCAGTCAATTCCCTGACATTTGAAAAATAACGGAAGTCCCTCTTATATAAGCGAGGCATAGAACCTCCCTCTGGAATAATGGTGTACGGACGGGCAGTGAAACAAAAAAAGTTATCAATATAAAGACGCAAATCTGAAGTAATCCTATGATCAATCTAGCGAGCATTGCTGGGAACAATATTGGGCGATGAAAAAGATGGATATTTCCTTCGTTTCTGGGACAAGTGCACAGATGTAGAATGGCCCCAAAAGTGCTCGAAGAGGAAGATATGAAGAAAGGAACATGGAACGAAGCAATTCACGTCATACCTGAATAAATGAAAGAAATATTAATAAGTAATATATATATATATATATATATAATAAATGAATGAAACTGAAAAGGGGTACCTTCCGATAAATTCTCTCATGGCGAGGACAGTTTCATCCAAACGACGATACAAGGTCCTCAAAAAGAGAGCAGCAAGAAGAACCTCCAAACCCCGAGACAATAAAGTCGCTAAGCTAAACATACGGGTCGAGGGACAGTCCATAGGTAACCCGGGGAAGATAAAGTGGGACAACCACATAGCCAGATAAGCAGCTAAAGGAAAAGGACAATGTTCTTTATGAAGAGCAAGAACGGACTCTCTATAAACAGAACTATTCCAGTGGCCAGGCTTGTAATCCCGAAAGAAATAGCGGACCCAAGATAGCCAGGAAGTCTCCGGATGGTTGGGCGTCTCAAAGTCTGAAAGGATTATATTGCTTTGGAACCTCGTAGTGTAATTGGATGCCCGCTTGAAAGCTTTTGTCAAATACGCGACACATTCGGTATCCCTAGAGGACATGCTGGATGAATCACAAGAAGCTGAAGCAACAGCAGGTAGGCTACAAGATATAGTTCAAAATAAATACATAACCCAAGAAAAAATGAGGATGAATGTACAAAATAGAAGAAAAGAATTACTGGTAAATGGCATAGACATCCTCTAGAGTAGGGGTGAACTCCCCCCAAGCGGTGACAAATGTACATGTAGAAGAGCACCAACGTGAAATCAATAAAGTAAGGGCATCATAGTCCTGTTGGATACGAAGATCCCTACATAGTCGAACACAACGCAGAATCCCAGCTTTGTCCAACAACTTCACATAATTAGAATTCCCGAGGATCTCGTCGGTCCAAGATTGCCATCCCTGAAGGCGACTAGATGAGTCGGATAGGAAGAAAACGGGACTGAAAGGATACTCTTGTTTTTTGATGCACATGCGGAGAATGTGAGCAGAGAAGGGAAAGCTATCCGCACTTTCGCTAGCTGCAGCATATAGAAATAGACCCCCTTTGTCAGGTGGATGAAAAGTTGCACGATCAAATTTTTTGGTTCGTTCCCAGAAATCGTCAAAAGGCCTAAAGAAGGGAGCTTTTCCCCACTCGCTAATGATCGGGATTTCCTTAGTAGTTTATGGGTCCGCAGAACGTTCGTCAGAGTTAGCCTACAACGAGGGCGATTTAATATGAGAATTCTATGAAACAGGAAAACGAAGTGGAAAGCATTCAAAATATAGTACTTACCATGGTAAAAGAGAAATTATGAACACCGAATAAACAAGGTCGCCTTGAAAATAATCTCCTTTTGACAATGTCCGGTGCGAAAAAGTTTAAACTCGAATAAGAAGATTTAACCCGGAAAAAGAGAGATTAAGGACACCTGAAAAGAAGAAGGAACAAAATTATCAAATGACGGAAAACCCTCTAGGGTTCGGTCACCTCAGGATTCGACCACATTGAGATTTGGCCTCCTAAGGTTCAACCACCCTGAGATTCGGTCCCTACTAGGGTTCGCCCGTCCAGGATGGTCAAACTACGGTACCTTGCTTTCTTTCTTGATTCGTTGTTTAATTGATCGGAATGAAGTGCCGCTTGAAGTTCCTTAAAAGTAAGTCTTTCTTTTTATTTGACAGAAAAAAAGACTTTCTGGATCAATTCCTGATTTTTATTTAAATTAATAATAATAATAATAAAATGTCAGTGTGAACCGAAATTTTGTTTGAGCCTTATAAGTTACTTTTTGTTTTATAATATGTGATTTTAACTCAGTTAATGAATTGAACCTGCATTAAAATAAAATAAAATAAAATAAAATATATATATAAAAAGGACATAATCTGTGCAGAGCATTATTCATGAAAGTGGCGTGATTAGAAAGATAGTGTAATCATGAGCTAGATAGTAGGCTTATTATTTTTTAATATATTATCTTTTCCCTCATCATCCTTTCCTGCAGCTATGATCATAGATAAAGCTTTTTACCGACATCGGTTCTTACGAATCTGGCGCAACAACAAAGAAAAAAAAACCAACTGCAATTTTGCGAATGTTCACATGGCGAGAACTGATAAATTCAATCGCTATTACCTGAACTTCAAATCGAATATATTTGATTGCTCAATCTTTTAATTTCTTCAATCTTCTCTCCAATACAATACTACTAATATTGTATTCCTTCATCAGCTACAAAGAAAAAACTCAACCCTTCTTTTCTATATATATACATAATAAAATACAGAGTATGTATCCTACTAAACTTGTTATTCTACAAGAGTCAATCTCTGCGAAATTGTTTTGTTTTAGAACTCTAATTATGGGTGTTTGAAGTTTGAACCAATTCCAAAATAAATAAATATTATTATATAAAAAAATTAATATATATTATATTATGCTATTATGCATCTTCATTTACGAATTATGAATAATTTATATTTATATATATTATTAATTGTTGCAACTAATTCTTTGATTGACAAGTTTTTTAGATTTAATTTGATTGAGCAAAATTTGGAAACAAATTTGATAAATGATTCTCATATGATTTTTTTGTTTTTTTACGAGGCTTGCACAATCGAGCCCCGTGGATTATTCAGAAATTTTGAAGCAAGATTCAAAGACTCGAAATATTTTTGCACGATCGTCCCTCCGAAGACGTAACTCACGTGCAGGGGGCAAATGTAAGTTCGAGTACAAATTTAAGACTCACGTGTGATCTAGAGAATTAAATGAACCGAAGAAGTCTCCATGTGTCCCAAGGCAGAAGGCTAGTGGGGAGGACTCATTTTGGGAATTGATTGAGGGATTGGATTGGTGGCTAGAAGGATAGGATGATTTAGGCATTACTTAAGTAATTAAGGGTATTTTTGTAATTTCCTCTGAAATCACATGCCAATCACAAGACCCAGACATGTACAAGGCACGTGACCATTGTTTAGGAAACTCTATAAATACCCCCTTTCATTTCAATAGAAAGGGACTTTTGGATTCTCTTTGAACTGAAGACTTTGAAGAAGACTCTTGAATTCTAAGAGTTCTGTCACGTGTTACTCGAGCAATTGCTTACCTGTTCTTCTCCCCTCTTCAACTACTCAATCAAGTCCGTACTCTTCGTGGATTTCTCTCCTCATCGGCCAACACGAAACCCTAACCCTAGTAAGGTACAGTTTCTTTACCTATATAATTAGTATTTATATAAATTTTGAAATGATTATATATTTCTTTGAGATATTAATATCTTTGGCCCGTAGTGCAAAGATGACCTGTTGTTGAATATTTTTGGCATGTAGTGCAAAGATGACCTGTTGTTGAATATCTTTGGCATGTAGTGCAAAGATGAAATGATAATGAATACCTTTGGCCCGTAGTGCAAAGATGAATTTATTAGTATGATTATAAACAGAAACTGTAATTTGGTATAACCATGATCTTTGATGTTTCAGGTAAAGACAGGTGATAAAGATTATCTTCGTCCTGAGTGCGAAGAGGAATTTAGAATCACAATTATGATTATGAGTTATTCATATGATTGTGGAAATGAACTATTGATTGATGTTACAGAGATAAAATATTGTTGGTAGACTTTTAATGTGGAGAAGATAATAGACTTGTAATATATATATGGACTTTTAATGTGATAAAGATAATAAACATTGTTTTATATTTTTAATTATATTTTATTATTCTTATTATTCAATCTTAAGAATGTAGGAGAACTTTTGGGATTACATACCTTCCTTTGTAATATATATATGTTTTAAGTTTTGACTGTATTAACTTTTTGATAATTAAATTGAAAGTTGTGATCCTACATTACATAGTAAAATAATAAATTTATCACTAGTTTATCATATTTTATCTAAACATCTTTATATTCTTACGACCGAAAGCGAGAAAACAGTGTATTATTAAATTTTAAAATAAACGAAAAAGTGTATGTCCATTTCATTTGTTACTTAGTTTTCTAATGAATAGAAAAACTAAAAAATGAACGAAAAATTTAACCATTTTTATGGCTAAATTTTTTCGTTAAAAAAATGAAGAAAAACTAAATAACATAATTTTTTTATAATTCTTTTATGCCCTATATATTATAATAAAATTAATATAAAGACAATTTAGTAATTTAAATGTGAAATTAATATAAAATTAATGTGAAATCAAAATCATAAAAAGAACCTAATTGATCTTGGGAGTTGAGAAAAGAATTTTTCGATTTGGATCGAAATGAAATATGAGTTGAAAAATAATTAATCGATTCAGAACTATATTTGTTTTAAAAAAATATGAGTCTAAATTTTAACCAACCTAAATAAATAAAAATAGTTAACCAACCCATTTGCATTTGGTTTCACTTATTATGATTTACCCAACAGTTAAAGTAATTATATTGTCAGGTCTATCAACGACCGATAAGATAAAACAGAACCGAGAGAGTATTACAAAATGTCATGGCTCATTAAGGCCCAATGCTTTGTAATGATATCTCGCGTCATGATTTGTTATTTTTCCACATGACACTTCCTCAATGACTTTTGTCACGTTGATTGTTCGATTATCTTTCCTTTTGTATTGGAACGTATTGGTTCAAATAAGGCGTCGTTTTCAACTTCAGCCTCTCGGGAACATGACACAACCGCAGTAAACCCAAGAAAAACCTTAGCCGGTCGAGCATAACGACCTGACAGAGTGTCTCGATAGTCAACCCCTGATTGAATACGGAGCTCCGACCTTTGATTTGTTAGTACTATGCATTCCAAATTCCATTTAAATCAATTTGTCCTCGTTTCCAGTATATTCAATGTGCCACATTTACTTGTAAGTAATATTTTCTACTTTGTATAGCACCAACGTTGAACTTCAAAATTTGGTAGTTCCAGATCTCTGAAGTAGAAATGCCTCCTCACAAGATATTCAAAAGGTGAAACCCCTTTTTCCAACTTTAATTAGTCACTGCTGAATACAGTTATCTTCTTGCCAGAAACTGCTTAAATCGGTAACGTAACAAGGTTCCTTTAGAATGCAATTCACTTCTTTGATCAACTCATAAATCTGTTCGGTTTGTTTGTGAGCATTATGACTCATAAAAAAGAAGTGTACCTCCATTTGGACCTCAATCATACTATAACCAGGCTCCTTTTTAACTCCCAAATCCTTCATTGCACCCCTAATCTCAGAAACATTATCCCATAAACCAAAACTCGCGTAAGCATTAGATAAGACAACATACTTCCCTGCATTATCCTGTTCCAACTCAAAGAAGTTCTTTGCAGCAAGCTTCACCATGTCCATGTTACCATAAATCTTACCAGCACCAAGAAGAGCAGCCCATATCACTGGGTGTTCCTTACAAGGTGAGTTTCTTACAAATTCGTAGGCTTCCTCAAACCTCCCAGCTCGTGCTAAAAGATCAACAATGGACGCATAATGCTTCGTTCCTGGTTGAATACCATAATCTCTCATCATTGACGAGAAACATTCCCAACCTTCATTAACTAAACCTCCATGGCTACAAGCAGAAAGAACTGCAAGAAAAGTAACAGAGTTTGGTCTGACTCCTTCAGTTTTCATCTTATGGAAGGATTCCAAAACCTCTACTAGTCTTCCATGCTGTCCATATCCTGAGATCAAAGCAGTCCATGTAATAACATTCCTCTCCAAAGATTTGTCAAATACAAGATGCCCATCATAGGGACAACTGCATTTGAAATACATATCCATGAGGGCGCTATTAACTACAACATTTCCACTAATTTGGCTCTTTATCAAGATACTATGGGCTCGCTTCCCTTGTTCAAGTATTGCTAAGGTGGCGCAGGCCCTAAATACCGACGCAAAGGTGTATTGGTCTGGTATGAAACCACACTGTCTCATAGTGTGATAAAAACTCAACCCTACTACTTCAAGTCCCTTTTGCACATAACCCGATATCATTGCATTCCATGAGACCAAGCTTTTTGTAAGTAATTTATTGAAAAGAATATGAGCGATATCTAGATCCCCAGATTTTGCATACAATATCAAAAACTTGACCTTGAGATACTCATCGGGAACAAATCCGACAATGATCATTTGTGAATGGATTCTTTTCCCTTTCATATATTCTTTCTTAAAGATGCATTCTTGCAAAAGAAGAGAATATGTTTGAGAGTCTACTTGCAATCCTGAGCGGCATAGTAGTCCAACTGCTTCTACCAGTCTTCCCGATATGCAGAGGCCTTTCAATGTTTCATCCAAATAGATGACGTGGTTGACGACCTTATCCTGGGAACATCTTAACATAGATAACTAAGTTCGAGCATTGGAAGAGGAAAATTGAGGAATTTAGTCAATTAAATAAAAAGTTAAGAACTTGAACAAACTTGAAATGAAATTATTGAAACAGTTGGTAGGAACAATTGAACAAATAATGTAGGTGACAGACACACACGGTATGGTCTTTTAGATCAATATATACTTGTTATTTTGTTAGAATCGTTAATATAAGAAAAATGAATAATAGAATTGGAAAATTCAAGCTGAATGACAAAGATTTATCATTGGTGATGTGATGCAGGTCTTTTGAAAGGTCTAAATATTTGTTTGGAAGTAATACAACATTGCAAAACACCCAAGTCTCATAGTGGACATAATACAGAAGACTATTAATGTAATAATCTATCATAAACAAAGACCAAACCTTTGTGAAAGATTAAAACATTGTGCTTCACAGCAGGAAAATTGGATCCATCATGCCTCGCAGTGATATATAATCAATATATGTAGCAGCCTCAGTTCATTATGTTACTTTTGAACTTTTAATCTTATTACCCAAAAAATGGAAATACAAGATACCAAGTATTGCATTGTCCACTAATCCGTCTTTAAATTAAATGACACTTTGGGCTTAAATTCTACTTTTTCCCATTGAAATAGTATATGAATAAAGAGCCAAACTTACAGCAAAGACTACGATGATTGCATTTTTATTTGTATAAATAGAGAGGGAGACATATATAGCAATCATTTTTAATGTATGCATATTTTGAAATCCCCCCTTTTCCAACATTGAACTTCAAAATTATGGAGGTTTAGTGCAAAGAGCAATACTTTTTGCTTTTACTCGTTGCATGATATCTAATATTAAATTATTAAATTTGTATACAACCCAACTAGTTTGGAATAAAATGAATTGTTGTGTTGAGTTGAGTCTTGCACCCAATTTCAACCACAAGAAAGAAAATTTTAGGAGTGAAGCAACTAATCTTCCATAAGTTCGGCTTCGAGCACTACATTCCTACATTGTTCTCGACTATTAAATATGTTTAGCTTTAAATATTACTCCCTCTATACTACAAAATGAGTCCCATTTGCAAAATTTGCAAAACATTAAGAACGCACTTTTGTTTCATATTTAAACCTAAAAGTAGCAAGTTGTTAGTTTCGTAGTAGTGCCATGATGATAAAATTATAATCTCAAACTTAAGGACATTGTGTTGTTTGAAATTGGACTCTTTGTGGTGAAAAAAATGGCAAATGGGGTCTCTTGTGTGATAATATGAACTAAAAGGCTTTAAAGTATATCTATGTAAGAATCCAAATCCTCCTATTTTTAACATTGAACCTCAAAACTAGCTTCAGAGGGAAAAAATATAAAATAAAAAAAAGCTCCTTTAATGCATAAACCAATTTCAACTAAAAGAAAGAAAAAAAACTGTGGAGAGAAGGTCCGAACCTGCTGTTAATGCTTTCCCGGCGAAGAAGAGTGGTGGTTCTGCCGGCGAACATGGGACCCACGACCACGGGATTCTCTCCGGCGTGCAAATGAGGAGCTATATCGGGAATTGAATTACAAGAAGACATGATTGACATTGTTGTGGGTTTTACATGGAAAAATTTAGGGTTTTGGGGAGGTATGAATTTGCAAAGATTGAATACAGAAGAGAGAGAAAACAAAGGGAAAAATGATAATAATGGTAATGACGATTTGGGTTGGGAAAGATTTGGGGGAAAAGATGGAGGGATTAGTGGTTTCATTCTTAAAATACTCGTAATTATCATGTGTATTTTTGAGGTCATATATATAGAAAAGATTGACCAAGTATCAAGGGCATACTTTTATTTTAGAGGTCATATTTCGGTTATACAATCGTCGTCTATATTTTTAGCGACGGATAATATATAACGTCGCTAAAAATATAGATAACAGTTGTATGACCGAATCGTCGTCGGACCCGTCGCTAAAGGGGTGAATATGGGTGAATAAGATAAGGGGTATGTACTTGATCTGGACCGTAGAAAGATTAGCTAAATCAATATTTATATTTATAACTAACCTTAACATATATTTTTTTAAATCCTTTAAGATTAGCTAAATTATTTTGAACCACCAATTTTTTATGAATAAATATTTAATTTTTTCTAAATATTATTTTAAATAATAAAATATTGATTTGATATAATGTTAAAATTTAAGTTTTTCAGTGTAGTGTGGTGGTACACCGAAATTTGAACATTAAACTAAAATTCCAATTCTGGTATCGATTTGATATTTTACTACACCAAAATGGGGTTGACTAATAAAGGTGTAAATAAACTGAGTCGAGCCGAGTATTGAATTGCTCAGATTTGGTTCACAAAATTTATAGAGTATAAAATAAGGTTTGATTGAAGCTCGTTTAGCTACTTAATCGAGTCCGAGCAATTTGAATTTTCAAATAAATATGATCTGAGTATCAATAGAAAATTACAATTTAAGGAAGTTCGAGTAAATTATTGAACTTTAAAATTTGTTCATATTTGACTCATTTATATTTTGAGTCGAACTCGAATCTAACTTTTTGTCGAACGGGTACGAATCGAAACCGAACAGTTTGCATAGCCTTGTCGACTAAGCCAACAATTTCCAAAAAATAATAATTCCAATTCAATGTGATTTAGATTTGGTGTGATTTCTAAAATTATTTTGTCGGCCAAAGTTTGAGGTACACCACCAATTGAACATTAAATATTAAAATAGCACCGTCCGATTTGGTATTTTACTACACCAATATGGCATCAACTAAATCTACAATTCCAAAAAAGAAAAAAAAATGCAATTTAGCAGCACATCAACTAAGCCAACAATTTCAAAAAAAAAATAGAAAGAAAAGGTTGGATTAAATTCGATTTTGCTGACTTGGGTATCCATTTCTCAAAAACATACATTTAGCAGGTCAAAGCTCGAGGTTAGGGGAGTATAGACAAAATTAAAAAAATACTCCACTACATCTGATATATTACACTAAAATACCAAAATTGGAAACCAAAGTAATACATATTTTTATTCTATTTAAAATAAAATAAACTTGAAACTGGAAAGTTACCTTCTTGCTTCGTCTCCCCTTCAGCATTTTATTTCTTACACTTGAGAGAATAGCCAAAGAGCTCTCTTGTTGTATCTATGTATCTATATCTATAGACACCTCCTCACACTAATCTCTTCTTATTTTCGTTTCTCTCTTTATTTTATAGAAAAATTATTTTTTCTTTCCTTTGCCACTAGAACCGATAGTGAATTGGAAGAACAAAACAAAAGGAGGGGAAAAAGAGGGTGTCTTTAACCCTCTGTTCTTTTTATGCATCCTCTCAGATCTTAGATTTTGTTCATCTACCATCTGGGTTTTCTTCATTTGGTAAACTAGAGTTCAAATTTTCAGGTTATTGATTTTTTTGCCAATTTTAAGTAAAAGTTGCATTTTTTTTCTTCTTGTTTTTCTAGGATATTTTTTTAATTGGGGGTTGATCGATTGTTGACCCATAAAAGATATATGCTCACCGATTTAATCCAGCAATACCCATATAATATCTAATTATAATAATCAATAAGTTTCTAGTAATATTCTTTTCTATAAATGATGGTTCTTTTTACTTAATCTACATTATGAGATTTTTTTATCTTATTATGCTTCTTGTTGATGAACAGATATATTGAGTATTTTCAGAATGTTATCATAAGGGTGAATTGAATTATGTATTGATTTTGTGTTTTAATCCAATTATGTGTTTTAAGTAGATCTGCTGACAATTTTTTTTTCTTCTGAGTGATTGGATAAACAATGGATTTATATAGCTCAAGTTGAGATTTTTATAATATTAACTAGTTTGAGTTAACTAGTGCAAAATTGAGTGATTGAAAATGATTGTGCAGAATAGAAATGGAACACGGAAAGCTATTCATTGGTGGAATTTCTTGGGACACCAATGAAGACCGTCTAAAAGAGTATTTTGAAACTTTTGGTGGAGTGGTTGAAGCTGTGATAATGAAGGATAGAACAACAGGCCGTGCCCGTGGTTTTGGTTTCGTTGTTTTTGCTGACCGTGCAGTTGCAGAAAGAGTTGTCAAGGAAAACCACATGATAGATGGCAGAACTGTAAGCTGCACATCCAAAATTCATATTAACTTTCTGCTTTTATGTCATTAGAGAAGAACTTTTTTTCATTATGATTTAGAGCACATCTTTGTTTCAGAAGTGTATTACATTCTAAATCTGTGATAATCGGGTCTCGAGATTTGGGATATAATTTACAAAATCTTGTCATTTCCATTTCTTTGTGTGGGGATCATTTGTTGTAGATCATTAATATAGATTGAAATTCTTACAGTTGAGAAACATCAGGTTATTAAAGATGCAAAGTGTAGCTTCAGAAAAAGAGTAATCGACAATGTTTTAAGAGATAAAATATCATGAGGCACCAGGAGCATTGCTTTTCGGCAACTGAGTATCAGTAAAGTGAAGAGGATTACTCTTTCAGGATATACTAAAAATGGGATTTTTTTGAGTGGTAAAATTGCAGCCATTCAGATCAGGAAAATCAATTGGACAAGAAACTAAAGAACCAATGAAAGGGACACAGGATAGACAATTCTGTAGGATATTATAAACATTTACAACGAGGAAGCTATTTTAAAAAAAATAAAAAGTTGGTTAAATGTGCATGAGACACTTAGGGACCGCTTGTTTACTTCTGAATGAGTCTGAATAGGTTTGAACATGACTAAATAAGTCATTCAGACCGTTTGTTTTATAATTTCTGAACTCTGAGTACGTCTAAATGTGTCTAAATGATTAATCCAAAAACTTGTGGCTGAATAGCTAAGAAATAGTGTTGAATGATATTTTAATCTTACATTATCTCATTAACAATTAAAAATTACATCCAATATCCTTCTTGTTTTACTATTGAAAACAAATTTTGTTATGTAGAAATTGTTTTTGATTTTTCTTTCACAAATTGGAAACCAATTTAATGAATGTTGTTATATTATTTTATTTTGACTTTATGGATGTATAGAATGTTATTAATATTTTTATTGTTTTATTCCTAAAATTATATTACTAATAGTTTACTCCATCAAAATTGTTCAAAATCTATGTTTAATTATTCTTGGATAACATTGTTTATTAAAAATTACATAATAATTTTGTTCATAACAACCCAGAAGGTTAAAATAAAGAAATATTTGTATTCAGATATTTTGGATAGACAATTATCAAACAAATCATTTTATTCCGTATTCATAGCTTCTACTCTATTTAGCTCGTTCAAATTTTCTTATACATTCTGATCTTTTTATTCAGTTTTATCAAATAGTCCCTTAGCTCAGGGAGTATCCAATTTAGCATTCGTACTACATTTTGATTTGAATTTGGTACTTGTATTTCTTTTAATTCCCTCATTTGCATTTGATCTGAAATGTAAGTTTGAATTTATTCCCTCATCTATTTTTGTACTATGATGTGTAATTTAACTAAATTTTTGTTTTTGCTCTCTCCCTCAGGTGGAAGCAAAAAAGGCTGTCCCTAGGGATGATCAACAAACTCCGAACAGGAGCAGTGGCAGCATTCAGGGTTCGCCAGGTCCTTCCCGCACAAAAAAGATATTTGTAGGAGGTTTAGCATCCACAGTCACAGAGAGTGACTTCAAGAAGTACTTTGAACAATTTGGGACAATCACCGATGTTGTGGTGATGTATGATAACAACACCCAAAGGCCTAGAGGTTTCGGATTCATCACATTTGATTCAGAGGAAGCCGTAGAAAGAGTGCTGCTCAGAACTTTTCACCAACTTAATGGTAAAATGGTTGAGGTCAAACGGGCTGTTCCCAAGGAGTTATCCCCTGGGACAATTAGGAACCAATTAAGTGGGCATAACCATGGGCTGAACAGGGTCTTTAGTTTTTTCAGTGCCTACACTCAAGGGTATAATCCAAGCTCAGTTGGAGGCTATGGAGTAAGACTGGATGGTAGATTTAGTCCAGTTACTGTTGATCGGAGTGGATATCCTCCGTTCAGTCCGTCTGGTTATGGTATGGGACCAAATTTTGAGCCAGGTTTAGGTACACATTTTGAGGGAGCTGGACGTGTTTTATCTAGTCTCAGCTATGGTTGTGGCTTGAATCGTTTGCAGAATGGGAGTCCAAACAGGTACGGTAGCCCGATCGGATATGGCATAAGTAGTGGTGGTAATGGTTATGTCTCAAGTTCAAGTAGTTGGAACACATGGGAGAATGGGAGCTTTGGTTATGCTAAAAGTCCTACAAACTCAGGTGATTTAATAGGCTCTAGAAGTGGCAACATTGGAGCAATTTGGGGCTCGTCTTCTATTTCTGGTCAAGACGGAGGAACTGCTTCTGCTTTCAGTAGCGGCAACATTAGTTATGGCAGTGCTGGAAGCAATTTTGAGTTGGGTGGGGGAGGTTATGCAGGGAACACTAGAAGCAATGTGGCTCCAACATCATCATATGCTGCGGAAAATAGTGGTCATGATGGGGCTAATGGGAACTTCTATGGCGGTGGTTTATTTTATGGGGACTCAACTTGGCGGTCATCATCTCCAGAGCTCGAGGGCTCTGGCTCCTTTGGTTATGGACTCAGGAATGCAGTTTCAGATGTTAGACCTAGAAGCACTGTTGATTTTGTTGGTGGTTATAGTGTTACAAATAGATCAAATGGAGGTAGACTCTCTTTCTTCCTTTTCTTTTTCCTCTTCAAATTTTGAAGTTTCTTTGTGTTATGAATATATAAATACATAACATTAAAACAATCATGACATGAAACATTAAACTTGTTCAAAACAGTTGAATCCATAAATCAAAACGTAAAGAATGTAAACATTCCCTCTTGAAATGTTTAATGTAATAACTTAGCGACAAAGAAAGCCACTTGCACACAATGGATCACTCTTAATTTTCATTATATATAGTAGTATTTCCATACTACGATTCAGAATCAGGGATGCTTCCAGTTAGCAAACAGCACATATCTATTAATTCCTCATTTTCTTAGAAAGGATTTAGTTCCTTGCATATCATGCTTACTTTGAGTCATTTTGTAACCAAAGTATAGGGTAGAGAGTAAGATATAAATAACTGTCTATGTTAGGTAATGAAATGCAAATGGAAAATTATTAAATCAGCTTTCAAAAATAAATAAAGTATAAACACTCTTGTAAGGCTTATGCCTCAATGACTGAGGTATATGAGGTGCACCTAGGCGCTGCTCTCCAACAAGGTGTATTTACATAATCTTTTACACCTATGCAACATTTAAAGGCCACCTTCCTCAAGGTGAGCTTTGAACACATTGAAATGGGTATTTAAACTCTATCATCAACAATCAAAATGTATCTAACAAATAAACATGTTTGGATCGTTTCTAAAAACACACTCACTACCTTTCAAAAGTTCTTATTTTAGGTTGAGCAATGCCCCTAATAGTGATTATTAGATTACTGATATAAAAGTTGAGGAACTGTGCATATGCAACCTAAGATTATGTGTTAGTTATTTGGGAATTTCTTCTTTACTAATTTCTTAGTAATTTTTATTTCCTGGTCCTTGGAAAACTTTGTCGGTATTTAGTTTCCAGATCCACACTGTTGTTAAATAAACTCATTACATATCAACTGAGAAAAAGTAAAAGAAGCTGAAAAAATGGCACTCCCTCTGTCCCAACTTGAGTGTTACCATTTGACATTTTTATTATGATTTGCTGATGACACTTAGATTTTATTCAAAACGTATTGCTTTATTATAATATCAAGATAAATTTGTGAGTATATACTTTTTAAGAGGGCAAATTTAAGTCTTCTTACAAAAAACTCACATCATGTTTGTTGTGACATCGCAGTAGAGGTTATAAGATGAATCTTATTTTTGTGTATTCATTTGCTGTAAAAATTGCAGTGCATATTCCTTGTAAATTCCCGAATTTGTTGTTGTTTGTTTAATTTTAGTTACATGGATACATAGTAATATTTTCACCTGTATTATCTAAAATTATGGGTACTTACACTGGAACACAGAAAATGATCGATCAACTTTTCTAAATGAGTAAACAGTCGGTAGTCATATGGAACTGTATCTGAATGCCGCTATGCTATGTCAAAGTTTCAATCGGGATCATGTCTACACTCTTTTCTTACTGTTAACATAGATTGCATTAGTGGGATTAGTGTTGGATAATGATCCTCTGTGTACATCTTGGTGTATGCACTTGTTCTGTTTGAAAACCTGTCAATTAATTAATGTGATAGTTTTCTTAATCAACAGTCCCTCTATTCTGTCACTTATGATCGATCAGTGAAGAAGGATGAAGGTTTCTTAGGTTGGCTGTTATAAGTATATACAGTAAATCCTTCCCTAGTGTTGTGTTTTTCCTCAAATTTCCAATTATTTGAAGCCGATTGATCAGTGTAATTCTACATCATAGTAACTAATGTTCTCTTGATTATTATTGATTCAGGAATTGCTGCGTAAGGATCATTATGTCGACGTCACAAGGTTATGTACGCGAAACTATCAGGTAAATTAAAATGGAGGACTGTGAATTTTGAGGTTCAAACACATTTTTCATTTAGCAAAGTATGAGAATATAATTTTATAGATTTTTAATCCAGTATTTAACTTGGTCAGAAGTATAAAGTAAGCAGTGAATGTGGAAATTAATGAATGTACATAGTAAGAATTTGAGACCTCAAACTCTTCTTGTTATCCGGTTTCTGTTGTGAAATTTTTATTTATTCATGTATTTATAATTATAATTTTTTTATAACTTTCGAATGTTGATGATTAGTGCATTAATTACGTAAATTTGGGGATTTAATTTCCTTAAGGAAGGGAGAATTTGATATCACTAATTTTTATAGCATGATTTTAAAAGGATAAAGAAAAAAAGGGAAAACTGAGACACCAGAAAATTCTAGGGACTTTTGTTTTCAAGATGTTGCATGAAGGAGCTGATCCTTTTGGTGTGCTTTAAACACCCTAACTCCGAACACTGTGCTTAGGAAATCTGTAGGCTATAATTTTCATCTAAATCAGATGTACTTGCAAATTGTTTGCACTTGAAACCAGCCTATTAACTCATTTACAAAATGTTAATTTATGATGTGAGTTACTTTCTGACTTATCTATTCTTGATATAGATTATTATTACATTGTAGTTATTGTTGTTTTGTTTCTTAAACTAGTTTCGAAGGCATTTACTTGTACTTTTTAACGCTTAAACCCTTGGAACTACCTTGAAGAATACATTACCCTTCAAAATATGTTTGAGATGCAATTAATGGTAAGTTTTGACCGTATTTATACACACACACAAACACAGATATATAACTGGTTATAGTATTTCATTTTCTTAATATAAGTCGTTTTAAACTTGTGTACAAGTATTAAGGAAATGATGGTAAAACATTAAATATAATATCAGTTGCCTAAATTGACCTTTTATTGAAAAAGAGAGTGATATTTATTGGGCAGAGAATAGTGAGAGAACCAAAGTTGTACTTATTTAATACTTAATATTGGAAACTAAGCAATTAATGCTTACTTGAAATTCTCAAACGACTTATATTAAGGGACAAAAACATTTCTCTAAAACAACTTATATTAAGGAACGGAGGGAAATTTCCGGTCCTCCATCTAACTCTATTACAGTGTCTTGTTTTTATGACTCTTTACTATCTGTAAGTTTCAGCCTTTAAAACTGGTCATGAATTTTATGTTCTTGGCATGTAGTTGCTGCAACTTTAAGTCCCATTGTGCTTTACTTAATTGCTGTGTATTCAATAGTATATTTATATCAATTACTTATAACATTGTATTAGAATTTATATTGGGATAATATATAGTTGCTTCTACATAAGTTATTAATATTTTTGTGATGATATATCTATGAAATGTTATTTATTTTATTTAGTGTTATTATTTCTTGTAAAAAAACTGTATTTAATGGATGTAGGCTTGACAGAATCCATGCGGCGGCGGCAAATGGATCTGCATTTCAGTTTAGAAGTACATTCGATTAGAGCTAATTAATTGGAGCTCCTGTTTATAGAGCTTACAAAGGAAGCATTTTACAGGGAATTATGTGCAAGGCTTAAGCTTGAGGTCTTTTTTTTTTGGATTTAGATTTTCTTTATGGGATTTGATTGAGATATAACATTGGATTGCGGGATTTATTCAAGAATGTGATATACAGAGAGAATACGTACATGCATGCATGCATATCTCGTGACATGACGATACATCTATAAAACAAGAGTTTCAGAATGTATCGCTAAATTTCCAGGTTACTCGCAATTAAAAAAATTGACATATAAAGTTACTAGGTAGATGGTTTTTTTTTCTTTCTTTAATTTTTCCTCTTGGGCTGATATGTCCAGCAAAGTTTCTGGTCATTGCCAGGTTAGGCATGTGTTGTTCCCTTCATGAAATCTTTTACCGTTAGATTGTGAAATCTGCAGTTAATGCATGTGTGGCATTGCTCTTTCTTCTTTTTAGGGATGACAATTTGGTCCAAAATCATATTGAAGCAGAGTTTTTTCCTGAGCTATTGACTTGGTGGATGTAATTTTGGTGCAAAAATATTAAATGGGATCGTTACAATGCGATTATGGTATTTAATATTGAACCGATGTATTAAACGGTGGTGCACCATGGTATAAGAATTATATGTATATACACAGTCGTGTAGTATATAGTTGTGTTATGGCGACGGTTTTTTAGGTTATAACGACGGTTGCCATAGACCAGAATATCTATGTTGACGGTTATATCCCAAAAAAACAGTTATCATAAGCGACTGTGTACTACACAATTACGTGTTTATATATATATATATATAGGGAAATCATTCGTGGCAAACGGTTGCCACGAGTACTGTTCAACAACCAAGCTCATCACTGTTGATCTTTGCGATGAAAGACTGAGATTAATTGTAAATAAGACCATGCTGCTACAAGCTCATGCGGCAGGTAATCTGAATTAAATAAGTGGCAAGTTACAGATTTACCCCTTCAAGTCGATGTATCTTCCTACCGCTACAGGCTCAAGCGGCAGACCCTTAATACTTTTCACGGAAACTGACACAGGAGTGCTGCACGAAGTTTGCACCTGCACGGAAGTATGCACTGGCACAAAAGCCAAAAAGTCACGCCTTGCCGCTACAGCTTGTAGCGACATGCCTCTCCTCTTTTTAACCTCTGCCGCTCCTCTCCTTCTCAAAGCTTCTTACTCTCTTCCCCTGCCGCTGCACAAATTCCCTTCACCCAAACTAAATCAACTTCCATTGAAGCAGCAAAAAAGATTTAGCAAAAGCTGCAAAAAACTCATCATCACTAAAAATTTGCAACCGATCGAGTCATCTACAAATTTTCAGGTTCAACTATTATTTTGGTAAGATTTATTTTTCATATGTTCAATAAAAAATAAATAAATATTTTAATTATTTTTTTAAAATGTATTTATAAAAAAATAAAATGGAGTATTGTAATGTTTGACTTATGATTAAAATATTTGCTTAATAATTGTAATGGAGTATTGTTTTATTTTATTATGAATGTGGATTTTGATAAAATGTAGTGAGTTATGTGGAATATAATTTGCATGTGAGTATTGTGACTAATAATGATTAATTATTATGAAAATGTGCAAAAAAAAGAATGTTTAAAATGTGGTAAAGTAGTTATTATAATGGTGTTACATAGTTATAGAACAATATAAAAAACTTTTTATCTTATTTTTTTAGGTACTAGATGGACAATTGGATTTATGGATCAATTGACCCAAATGTCCTTAACGACCAACAAAATCATGTGTCGGATGATATATATGACGGAAAAGACTAATTTCATGTCAATTAACTGAAAAAAATACGATCAATGAATATTAACAAAAGCTCAAAAAACTCTTCTACAAAAATGTGGGTTTGAGATTTTTTGCTATCTGGCAGTTGTACCACAAACTGACATTGGGCTCGTGTCCGCCTTGGTAGAGAGATGGCGGTCGGAGACCAATAGTTTTCACTTAAATTGTGGGAAAATTACAATCACTTTAGAGGATGTACACTTTATTCTTGGGTTGCCGGTGGTGGGCAAACCCTTAACTTGTCCGTTATTTGACACTCCATTGGCTCATTTTAAAGAATGTTTTGGTAGTAAAGTAGTTGCTGAATATCAGGAATCAAAAAAACGCGGCTCTATTTCATTACTATGATTGCAGCAACATTTTAATAATTGTCCCCCTAAAGCAAGTAAGGAAATTGTTGTTCGATGCACAAAGGCCTATATTCTTTGGTTGTGTGGGGCAATATTGTTCCCCACTAGGAATAAAAACACTGTTCATCCCAAGTATATGTATTTTATTACTAACGCTGAAATATGTGTAACTTATTCTTGGGGTGCAGCTGTGTTGGACTATTTGTATAGGTCTTTATATAATGCCACTAGGAAAGGAGCAAAATATATTAATGGTTGTGTCACTCTTTTACAAATTTGGACATATGAGCGTATAATAATTGGAAGACCTAACCCCTAGCCTCAATCACAGTTATGGTTACCTAGGGCCCTAGAATGGGCATACTCAGAAAATCACAGCTACCCTGATAGACGACAAAATCCCCATCATCATTTAAAATTTTACTGAGGGGAGTTAGATGTCCAACCTGAATGGCAAGTAGTTTGGCGCCCTTACGTGAGGTGGGATGACAATATGAATGGATTTAATTTTGAAGGAAGATTGTTGGGATTTAGTAGAATCCCCTTGATCCATTTTGATATTGTAAAATACCAGACGCTAGACAGGGTGATGAGACAGTATGAGTTCTTACAAGGTATACCATCTCGAGCAGAAAATCACAAAGAACTTAGATAGAAAAAAGAACATAGATTTGCCGTCGTTGATTGCATGGCCTTGAGGCAAGTGTACATCGCACATTGGGAGGCTTACATGAAGCATTTGAAGGGACAACAATAAGAAATTTCCAACTACATGAAAATTGATTCATACATGGCTTGGTATAGGAAAATTACACGTAGGAACACAGCATAGCCCTCGACGGGAAGGGGACCCAGACCCTACATACGTGCCCCAGACTGTTTACAGCCAGCAACATCATCTTATACAAATGGTACACTAATATTTGCATATTTTATTATAGCGTATTATATTTATACATACTATCTTGTTTATTAATAATACTAATATTGTACTTTTATCTTACATGACAGGTTGAGAGTGCAAAGTCCTTACTTGATAAGTGCTTTGCTTTTACTAAGATGCCTCCAGACTATGTAGTTGAGAAACATGTATGAGACCATCTTTACGGTGTATAAAACTCTGAAGTCAGAGCGAACAATGGAGAAGAGCGAGAGGAGCCAAGTAATACTGCGGTACAAGAGAATTACATCCCCATGACCCAAACTTATGTTCCCTACTATTCATTTGTGTGACACCCCCAAAATAGGTATACATCACCCATCTTGAGTCGCCAAATACATGGTACAAAATTCAAATACAACTTTATAATACAACAGTCGTGTAAGATACGACAAAACATAATATAAGAGTTTTAATAAGAATATTGTCATCTAGACAATATCCACACTCAATGAAGTCCTCATTACAATTATTGTCACACTATCTAACAGAATAGTGAGGACTACTAATACTATCATCTGGACCGTCACTCCGTTCTCTGACTAGTCCCAGCTACGTTCTCATTTCCTAAAGAGAACAGTGAAAGAAAGGGTGAGCTCAACTAGCCTAGTAAGAAATATTATGACTAAGATAATGCAGAATAAATTATCGTTAGCCTTCAACAGTGTTAAACTGATAAAATATAACAAACATCAAGTTTAACTGCAGCGGAACAAGCAATCCATTAAAAGAGTCAAGTAGAGAATAAAATCTACTATCTTTTATGATTTAAAAGGTTTTTTTATCACTTTTATCGCTAGAACTCAGCTTAATAAATAATCTACATCATCCCCGCACTACGGTTAAGGATATTCATTAGTATCACAACCACAAATTATCCATGCACTATGGGCTAAGGATATTCGTGAATTCATCAATGGTCATGATCATGCCAACAACTGTTCATCAATGCACTACGGGCCAATGAGGACTTTTACCATATCATTTGCAACATTACGGTCATGATTATACCGAATAATCCCTGGTCATAATCATACCAAGTTCATCTATGCACTACAGGCCACAGATGACTTTCAACATAATATAAACATGAGGATGATGACAATGATATAAGAATTTAATAAAACACGTTTAAGAATTAATTTATCGAGGAACTAATAACGTCCAAATTGTCAACATGATACTTCTTTATAGAGTAAAATTCAAGAATGCTCAGAAAAATATTTCCATGAAAAGATACTGGATGAAGCGCAAATATAAAGGATATTCCACTAATTTCATGAAGTATAGAAGTCAAAACTTTAACCAACTGAGTATAGTAAAGAATGGAATAACAAAAGAAATCACCAGGCATGCGATAGACCGCACAGGCAGGTTATTCTAACAGAATAATAAATAATGGAACCAGTTCATGCGTAAACACACAGACAGGATATTCCAACAGAATAATAAATAACGGAACCAGGTCATGCGTAAACGCACAGACATGATGTTCCAACAGAATAATAAAGAATAGAATAACAGAAGGATTTCACCATGTATGTGGTACTTCATATAGACAGGTTATTCTAACATAATGATAAAGAATGGAATAACCGAAGAATTTCATCAAGTATAGGGTAGCCCGCGTATACAGGTTATTCCAATAGAATAATAAAGAATGGAATAACAGAAGTTCTATTCATGAATACAAAAGAAATAATACCCCTTACCTTAGAAGAAACTGGATATAGGAAAAGAGAATTAACAGACTTCTCTTCTTCTTTCTCTCTATAATTTTCTCTCTCTAGAGTTTCAGTGAATTCGTAAGAAATAATGAAGGAATGAGCTTCTATTTATAGGAGAATGGAAATGATACTATGCAATAAAATATTCTAAAACACATGCTCCTTTCTTAAATTCACGGAATTCAATCCCGTGATATCATTTGCCTTACAAAACAAATGTTACTCTTTATAAATATATATAATAATGATATAGTGCTCCATTCATTCCCCCCCTCTCCACCAATTTCTTTTGATGACAAAGACATCACAAAATGCTTGCTCATTCACGGAATGCACCTATGATTCCCCCACTTGACAAATAATACAATTTTTTTAAATATATATATATATATATAACAACATTTATCATCATTATTATAATTCACAATATTAAGCGACCAGGTCTTTCCCAGGAAAGAGGGGGCTTTCCAATAAGGATTTCTCCCTATTGGCGCACAATTAGGTGACCAAACCTCTCCTTGACAGAACTTCTAGACATCGTTAATATTGCAAATAATAATATTAATAACTTTGTCGTCTCAATTATTGATTTACTAATATATAAAATATCGACAATAATTGAATCAAATAACGTGAGATACTATGCAGCAATTACTGTAGCAATAATTGAACAAAACTGAGTGACTTCTCACGTAAACATCAATAATCAATACCGTGTACTACTATGCAACCACGCGTATTACTGTATTTTTAACACCGGATGTTTCAACAGTTAACGGTAAAACTTCCGCCGTTATTTTCATAAAAAGATATTTTTATCGTTTTCTCAATCCGACAATAATTCCATTGTGGGGTCCATCAATAATTGTGCCGTTGTACGAATATTCCATGTTAAAACGAATATTCCCTGACCAATCGAATATTATATAACAACTTGCGTACTTTGCAAAATTTATAAATATTACTCACAACTATAACATTATATCAAATTCATTCCATAATATTTATAGAAAAATCATCTTTATTCATAAAGTTGGGGTCTTACAATTTGAGTCTGACTTCACAGAGAAGACAAAAGTTTAGGTCATTGGAGTATGAATGTTATTATTAATTTTATTACTTAATAATAATAATATTAGTAATGGTGAGTATCATGCTTAATATTATTCAGGCCCAAAATATAGCGGAAGAGTATATCCCCACCACCCAAGCTTATGTACCCTCTTACTCATTCGAGTCTGGTTTCATTGAGCAGACATAATTACAGGTATTATTCCCTCTTAATTTTATGTTGTAAAAAGGCAATTAATATTATTATTATTAAATATATTATTATTATTAATATTATTATTAATATTATTATTATTATTATTTTTTTCAGGTACAAGACATAACCGGCTTATGTTCCAACCCAGGCAAAAGTTCCAGTCCCACCACCCAGGCATTCGAGACTGGCTTTATAGAGCTGGCAGGTAAACAGGTACTATTATTCTCATGTTATTATTATGAAATCCCTCTTAATTTTATTACTTAAAAATATTTCTATTAGTAATTATTATTAATACTTTTTTATGTTTATCAATATATTTACCCAGGCATTCGAGACTATGTTGGAATTAAACATCGCTTATGGTGCGAAAAAGTCTCCGACCAAAAAGCTGAGGGAATACAAGATAGAGTTTATAAATAATTTCCTGTCATACATCCGCAAAACTTGTATACGCTGCATCACAACGCATTCCAGGCCTTAAGCCCTGCATCTTGGATTTTCGAGCATTCGCTGGACGCGTAGATGCTATTATTACGGCATAGAGAGGAGTACTACAGGACGCAGAGAATTAGAAGGTGGGCAAAATTTGGCTTCATGGAATCATTCTTCATGGATCTTGGCAAGAGCGTTGTGTCCCCAAGCCAGGCAAATGGGGCAGAGCATTTTTGTGCACGCAGGTCAAATTGATACCAATTTGTTTGAGAATTGGTGATCCACAGCGTGAGTGGCCAACACAGGATCCGCGCGTGCTAATACCAAAGACCAGACCTGTGCAGCCAAACAATTATGATTGTGGTATTTTCATTTGCAAATATGTTGATTACTTTGTCAGGGGCAGTGTAAATATTCGTCGAGAAAAATGGTCCTCAGAAGATTTAATGGTATTTCGATACCGAATTGCATGGGAACTCTTTAGATGTCAAGCTAGACTTCTTCATGCGGATGATATTTAGACTAATTATTGGTGTATTAATTATGAAATCTATGAAAATTCCTATTTATGTTTACCGTTGTTTAGTTGATATTATTATTATTAATTCCAAAGCTATTAGTAATAATAATAATAATAATTATTATTATTAATATTACGTTTAATAAAATAATAATAATAATAATAATAATAATAGTAATAATAATAATAATAATAAAAACATACAAGAATATTATAACTGAGCATAAATAAAAACATAACTTACATAATACAATACTCGCATAAATAAAAACATAGTTTATATAATACAACTGAGCATAAATACAAACATATCTTACATAATACAACTGAGCATAAATAAAAATATCACTTAAATAATACAACCGAAATCTATTTTTTAGGCTCAGGAATCCCCAACACTCGACAGTGATTGTGCTTATCATGGTCGATTTCAAAGCCACAAATTATACATTTTCGATGAGGTTTTGAACCCACTATTTTTTCGAATGCACTCTTTAACCTTGATTGTTTTTTGCGGCCCTTTGTTTGCGAAATAACTGGTGTCAAAAACTCATGTTCTTCCGCTTCTTCCTCTGCATCTTCATTGTCATTGTCATAGCCCATTGTCTGAGTATCACCGACAGTGCAATCAATGTTATCGTCTGCCAATTAGTAAGATTCTCGTCCGGATCATACTGGTCAATTAATGCTTTTCCTCGTGCATTCAACTTAAGGTGAGTTTTGTAACCTCGAACTGAGCAAGTAGCTTTACTGGCCAACTCCGTGCAATCAGTCATCAAATGATTAAAACGCATTGCTTGATCTTGTTCAAAGTCAGCAGTTGTTGGGCTAAAGAGTAATTCTTCAACATCGATTTTGTTCGCATTTCTTGTCTAACGAGAAAGAATCATGTCGTTCAGAATTTGGGAAATACTCTTAACCAAGAAATATCCCAAGATGTGCATGCATAATTCACCAGAATGTGAAAATAATTGACAATTACATGTTACCGACCCCAGCTGATGATTGTTGATGATTTCTTTATATCTTCCACCATTTTCAGCTGCATCTATCTTATACACTACATAAACCTTTGTTTCAGGGCTACACAACTCATTAACTTTACTAACATTATACTTCATGGAATCGACGAATTGACACTAAAAATGTCTAAACATCTCTTTTGTGTACACCTGCGCAGCATGCACTTCCAAAGACAACCCAAGTACCATATTCCTCTTCTGATATTGTGTTATGTAGTCGGCCTTCCTCTCTCTGATAAATTATTTTGCTATAGCCTTTTGACTCTGCACTACAAATTCATTCATGCCTGTTGAAGCATTGACAAACTCATCAAAACAATGATTCATGCTCTCGCTTCTTCCAGTGGTTGTCATTCCCGCGGCAAAATATCTCTTTGTATACGCTGGAATCCATTTCTCTCTTACATCATATAAACTTCTAATCCACTCATTGTTATACAAATCATAATTCCTCAATAGAAGTTGCCAACGCTCTTCAAACTCCCCAATGGATAATGAATTATACAAACAATTGTTAAAATGCTCTTTGAAGGATGGGTGCTCAGAATAAACATGATGCAATTTCTCAGGAAATTTATTGCTAATATGCCAAGAACACAATAAGTGATAAGTAGAAGGGAGTAACTTAGCAATAACATTACTCATGGCTTTGTCTTGGTCAGTGATTATGGTTATAAGCATCTTATAGTTATGGCTTCGAGCCATGTCTCTAATACCTAAACGAAAGTGTCATTTGTCTTATCCCTTAACAATGCAAATCTAAACAATATAGACTGAAAATGGTGGTTAACCCCGGTAAAAGGAACAAACGACATGCCATACTTATTTAACCTGTACGTACTGTCAAATGTCATAACATCTCCAAAATGTTGATATATAGACCTTGATCAGGCGTCAACCCAAAAAATGCATGTTATGCGATTTTTTGCATCTGGTTTGACACGATAAAAAAATTACTCGAACTCTTGGATGCAAGTTTTTGCAAATAATTTACAGCAGCTTGTGCATCATTTTCATTTGCAGAATCACGTCTTAAATCCCTCACCACATTCTGAACATTAACATTAGGAAAAGGAACATTTTGCAACTCTCTACCCATTGTGCTCAAAACGTTCATCATCCTAATAGGTCCAATACCAGACTTATTTAAAGTGTCAATTAATTTTCTTGCAACCGGAGTAATATTTCTATGTGTCTCAATCAAATCTACCTTGGTAGGGGTCACTAGGTGATGACTGTGCTCTAATTTAACAGTAGAAATACGCCATCTGTCTTCTTTCTTATTATGAACAACATATATTCTAGCTTTGCATAATGTGCGTCCTATAGAGTCTCGCTGCCTAGTTATTTTCTTACTACCATCTTCATCATCAGGCAAACTCTTTACAAAATATGGTGTACCATTTTTTTTACAAACATAAAACCTAGACGACACATCATTAATACCAGCATGTTTATGACTAGTTGCAATTCTAATCTCAAACCATTTTTTAGCATACGACCTGTAAAAAAATTCAACTTCTTCAAACTTAGAAAATAATTGACCAATTCAGATTTACTACTTTCAACTTCACTTACAAACTCAGATGTATTTTCATAATTTAAGCTAGCAACATAATCTGAAGAAGTTGATACAAACCTTTTATGAGCAGGTATGTTGTGTGCCATTCTGAAATAAGAAGGAAGAAATGCCAGATAAGAAATTAACGACGGACTTGAGATTAAAAGTGGGCAACTACATCAACAAAAAAACCAAAGCTGTAAAAAAGGAAAGAAATATCGAGAGGAAACCAAGACATGATATCTGTGAGAGGAAAGGTTGGAGAGATAATTAAACAACGGAAGAAGTAAGTATGGTATTTAAAATGCTCCCTATCGCTACAACTTGTAGTGGCATTACATTAAAATCTGTGACTGGTAAAAAGCTTTTAAATTGTCATAAAAGCCATTCACCTTTGTCATAAAGTTGAAAAGGTAGTCAATTAGCCATAAATATCGGTCAATTTTGTCACCCCTACCGCAAGAGCTTATAGCGGCAAGGTTGTATTAGATTGTTAGGGTTAGTAATGTAATAAACCATCATTTAAAAAGGAAATGGGACTGCTGCTATAGCTTATAGCGGCAGGGGGAAACTTTGACTAATCTCAGCCTTTAAATGTATAGATCAACGGATGTAAACTTGGTTGCTGAACAGTGCTTCAAGCAAACGTTTTCCATGGATTAAATCCCATATATATATATATATATATATATATATATATATATATATATATATATATATATATATATATATATATACGGTCCGGATCTTAAGCTCACCCCTTATCTAACATACTTTGCTCACCCCCCCTTTAGCGACGGACCGAACTAGACGACAATTTGGTCCGTTGCTAAATGTTTGGTCTGTCGTTATATGTTATTTGTTGTTATATGTTTCCGTCACAAAAGCTAAGACTACGATTTTATATATAGCGACAGACTGAATCGTCGCCAGGTCCGTCGCTAAAGGGGGGGTGAGCAAGGTATGTTAGATAAGGGGTGAGCTTAAGATCCGGACCGTATATATATATATATAAGAGTAAAATGAATCTTAAATCGACCTAAGATAATTATCGTAGTTAACTTTTAATACATCATTTGATCATCAATTTAATAATCTAATCGTATGGATGTAACGAAAATGTAAATTTTTTTTGATAATATATAAAATTTCGTTTGATTTGAGGCAATGCATCAATAATTTTATAACAATAAAAGTTACTAAAATCTGAGCTGTTGAAATATATATTTATATACAAATTATTTATGCTATTAAAAAATGAAATTTCGATGTCTCAAATCAAACTAAATTTTACATAATCTCGTATATTTTACATGTTCATTATATCTGTACAGTTACATTATTAAGTTAAACAAATGATATTACATTGAAATCTAACTGAAACATTGAAAAAAATAATTTAATCATCTATTTACAAACTTTTACCAATCTCTACAATAGGGGAGAACAAGAAATTGCATTTGTAACTATAACTACACCGCAACCGCATAAAATTGAACAGTTTGTGGATGCGGTGTAGTACAGTTTGTTGGTGAAACACAAATAAAATATAGGATTCAAATATAAAATAAAGAGAGGCTAAAGAATAACTTATCGATTTATAGCGAATAATTTTGAGCAGAGGCGTGCAGTACACTGTCCTTAAGTAGAAATTTTGCCCCTCGGAGAACTTTTCTCGGTGCTAAGGTCACTAACAAAATCCTACTCCAGGATTCAAAGACCCTTCACCCAACTAATCAACACTTGAAATAGTTGAATGACCCAAAAACAACTTCTAATTTTCTCTTTACTCGAACTCAAAAATTATACCACACATATATATGATATATTTATACTAAAACAAGTATGCTGAATATGTATATATATATATATATATATATACGGTCCGGATCTTAAGCTCATCCCTTATCTAACATACCTTCTTCACCCTCTTTAGTGACGGACTGGACAACGATTCAGCCCGTCGCTATATGTAGGTCCGTCCCTTTAACGACGGATCTGGCGACGGTTCAGTCATACAACCGTCATCTATACTTTTAGCGACGCTATATGTTATCCGTCACTAAAAGTATAGATGACGGTTGTATGACCGAACCGTCGCCGTATCCGTCGCTAAAGGGGGGTGAGCTCGGGTGAGTTGGATAAGGGGTGAGCTTAAGATCCGGACTTTATATATGTATATAGCGTCCCTAAAAGTATAGATGACAGTTGTATGACCGAACCGTCAGCGGATCCATCGCGAAAGGGGGGGGGGGGTGAGCTCGGGTAAGTTGAATAAGGGGTGAGCTTAAGATCCAGACCGTATATATATATATATATATATATATATATATATATAGGCCGGATCCTGTCCGGACTCCCGGACAGGTTTAAAATCCGGACCTTTTTTTTTTTTTTTTTTTTTTGCTTTTTTTTTTTTGAAACAACTAAAAAAAAAAAAAAAAAAATTTATGGAATTGGAATTTTTACATTATACAGTGTTTTGGGTGTGATTTGGATGCCTATAACGAAACATGTCTGTACAGTCTGGGCAGACTGTACATACATTGGTTGGTGTAGGTATTAAAAACACACCCAAAACACTGTTTTTTGAAAAATTTCAGTTCCATAAATTTTTTTTTTTTTTTTAGTTGTTCTACCAAAAAAAAAAAAAAAAAAAAAAAAAAAATTTTCAGGTCCGGATTTTCTCCCGTCCGGGAGTCCGGACCTGATCCATCTTGTATATATATATATGAGCAGCAACTTTGTAGGATGATAGAGACTATTGAAAAGATATGCTTTGGCAGTATGTACATGAAAGGAAAAATATTTTTAAAGAAATCAGCAGTTTTGACTCAATGATTGTATTATGATCTAATACATCACTTTTCAAAACAAGAAATCTATAAGCAACACTATGTTCAGCATAACCAATAAACAAATAATCAGCAGTTTTAGAACCAATTTTCCTTTTTTAGGGTAAGGTAACATTACCTTAGCAAGACACCCCCACACTTTAAGGCATTTCAAGTTAGGTAAATAATTTTTCCAAAGCTCATAAGGTGTTTTTCTAGTTTTCTTATAAATGATTCTATTTTGCAAGTGACAAGTAGAAAGAAGAGCTTCCCCCCCCAAAAAAAAATTTGATGGAGCCTCAAAAATTACTAATAGCATTCATCATTTCTTTTAGTGTTCTATTCTTTCTTTCAGCAACCCTATTAGATTCTGGAGAATAGGTGTGAGACCCCGAATTTTATGAAATGAAAGTATTCAATTTTCTTATAATTATTCTATTTAGTAAATGGTTAAATTGATAAAAGGTTAAAGTTAAGGGTGATATGTGAAATTTTTTTAAAGTAAACAAGTTGTCATAAAATAATCGGTGATAAAAGTATAGTATTACGCGTGGTTGCAAAGTAGCACACAATATTTGTGAGATCCTAAATTTCATGAAATAAAAGTATTCAATTTTTTTATTAATTATTATTTATTTCGTAAATGGTTAAATTGATAAAAGGTTAAAGTTAAGGGTGATATGTGAAATTTTTTGCAAAGTATGCAAGTTGTTATAAAATATTCGATTGATCGAGGAATATTCATTTTAACAGGGAATATTCGTACGACGACATAATCATTGGTGGACCCCACAACGGAAGTATTGTCGTAGTTGGAAAACGACAGAATTATTTTTTTATAAAAATAACGGCAAAAGTGTTACCGTTAAAACTGTTGAACTACTCAGTAGTAAAAGTACAGTAATATGCGTGGTTGTATAGTATCACACGGTATTGATTATTGATGCTTACGTAAGAAGTCACTCAGTAATACTCAATTATTGCTACAATAATTGCTGCATCATATCTCTCATATTATTGATTCAGTTATTGATACAGTATCATCTGCATAATATGTTATATTATTAAATCAATAATTGAGATGGAAAAGTTATTCATATTATTATTTGCAATATTGACAATGCCTAGAAGTTCTGTCAAGGAGAGGTTTGGTCACCTAATTGCGCGTCAATAAGGAAAAATCCTTATCGGAAAATCCCCTCTTTCCTGGGAACAACCTAGTTGTTAAATATTGTGAATTATAATATTAATGATGAATAAGTTCGTGTTGATTAAAGATGAAATTGATAGTTCCATTGTGTGGGAATTATTAGTGTTAGTGGAAATTGACATTTATTTTGATAATAATTGATGTCTGGAGGTTATATTGACCAATCGGGTAATTAATCGGATAAATGAGTAATTAATTGCTAATGATTCACATGGTTATAACTATTTGTTCACATGTGTGTACTATTGATTCACATTCATTTACTATTAGGGGAGTTGGTGCAAGATTGATAATACTTGCATAACTAAGTTAAAAATGGAGGTATAGTTGAAGGTACTATACTATAATTAATTTTTTCACATGTTTAGAACTATGAGTCAAATGATTTACTATTGATTCACATGATTTATTATTAGGGGAGGTGGTGTAAGTTTGATAATACTTGCATAACTAAATTAAAAATGAAGGAAAAGATGAGGGTATTATACTATAATATTTTGAGCCCCAAAATGTGCAATTATGAAAACTATATTTTCTTATAAATAGAAGGTCATTCCTTCATTATTTTTCACCAATTCACTAAGTCTCACAAGAGCAATATTATAGAGAAAGAAGTTATAAAGAGAAAGAAGAAGCGAAGTCTGCTACTTCACTATTCCAGTATCCAGTCTTCTTCTGAGGTAAGGGATATTATTATTATAGTAAGGGGTATTATTTCTTTGTATTCATGAAGAGAGTTTTTTCTTTCAATACTCATAAGGGTTGTTATTCCATTCTTTATTATTATGTTGGAATAACTTGTTTATTCGAAGTACCGCATACATGGTGAAATTCTTCTGTTATTCCATTCTTTATTATTCTGTTGGAATAACCTGTCTGTGCGGTCTATCACATGGCTTGTGAATTATGTTGTTATTCCATTATGTATTATTTGTTGGAATATCCTGTCTGTACGGATTACAGATGACCTGGTTTCGTTCTTTATTATTCTGCTAGAATATCCTGTCTGTGCGGATTACGCATAACCTGGTTCCATTCTTTATTATTCTGTGGAATATCCTGTCTGTGCCGATTACGCATGACCTAGTTCCATTCTTTATTATTCTGTTGGAATAACTTGTCTGTGCGTTCTATCGCATGCATGGTGAATTCTTCTGTTATTTCAATCTTATTATTCTGTTGGAATAACCTGTCTATGCGGATTACTGTATGCATGGTGAATGATCCTTGTATTCATTCCTTATTAAATTGTGGAAATGATCTGTCTATGTGGATTACCGCATGGCGGGTGAAAATCCATTTACAGTTTCGTATATTCATTATACTCGTATGAGATATCATTTTTTATACTCGTCATGAGATAAAATTTCGGTAGACCAACATGGTTCAGAAATTGATCTGGACTTAGATAGATTATTTGGATAATTGTTTATTTGTGATTCAATGGTTGTTAAAGTTGTGTGACAATGTAATTAGGAATGAGTTAACTGTTTTGTGTGTGATGCAATGACTGTGAAACATGTATGACAATGTGATTAGGTATGTGCTGACTGCAATAAGCAGTATATGTGTTATGATGTATGTGATTCTAATCGATAGAATGATCTTATTAACTGATAGGTTCGGTATAACAGATAGATCTAAGTTACTGTAATTGTAAGCAGCGCATCAGGCAAGGTATCCTACATTTGCATTTTTTTATGGCATTGGACAAGTGTAAGAAGTTTCAAAGTTTACTATTATATTGTACAGATAGTTAGACTATATATATATGCCCAGTGATTATCAACTATGGTAGTATATGATAATCAGATATATATTTCGGTTCATTAATTTCTATAAATGATTATACAAGTGTCCCCACTTGGATAATCATTGTATTTAATCACATGTTGATATAACTTTGATATACATATATGTTGAATTATATAGACCTTTGTTATAAAAACCCGACAGGTATGAACATCCCGATAATGGGAAAATTTTTATGCCCTACGGCGGACAAAGGATGAACGATAATATCGTTCTAGCAATGTAGTATTGATCAATACAGGGCCTATGGACTGTACACCCTTAGGCCCGTAAGCAATGCCGGTTTACAGATGAATTTCTGTTTAACCTTTTCGAAAATGAAAAACAATGTTCATATTATGTCACAGAAACCCCATGTATAGTCAATACACAGTTTCAAAAATTTGAACGAGGGTTGTTATGTTATTATTATTGGTACAGATTACTTCACAACCATTGACTGGTTGTAGAAGAATATTAAAAGGAAACATTTAAATTCTTTCAGCTATATAATATATATATAATACTTGCTGGGCACTCAAATGCTCATCCTTGCTTAATTTAAATGTTTTCAGCTAAGTGTGAACAGCTAGAAGGGATCGACCAAGATCAAGTGAAAAGGAAAACAACACAATTTGTTTATTTGTATCATTTGTAATAGTTAGACTGTACTAAGTTATGATATGTATTTTATATCATGTAAAATGTAGTAAAGGTTGCGTACTTGGGATTAGACTCTGATAACTGTAAGTTAAGTTTAAAATTTATATTATTGTTATTATTACTAGTATTATTCCGCTCATAGAAATGGTATCGTGAAGTACCGAGTTCGGGTTTCAAGTATCCGGTTCGGGGACTTTACAGGTTGGGTATCGAGCTATAGGGTTAGAAACCTTAGGTGGGTTAGACCTTAGGCTATAACCTTAGGACAGAGGGAAACG